>CAJUYG010001382.1:23325-92411 GCA_910591675.1 Galerucella calmariensis
CACTGTATATTCTATAGATGAATCGTAAATTTTATCAGCCCTTGTAAGTACCTACCGTTACCTACATCGTTTCCAATCGATCATGAACAGCCTCTTCTACCAGTTCTACCTTCCCTTTACCATCCCACTTGATACACTCACAATCCTGTCTCTCCCTTGTATTGAGGTGACTAAAAGCCGCATGATATGGAGCCATATAAATTGGGGCAATGTCAATGTATTGTGTGACACCATGCAATTCTCTTGCTATCGCTGCCCATAGTGCCAACTCAACCCAGTCTAGAAACAAAACAGTATATAATTTTTTCAACCTTGAAAAGGGGGGTTGAAAAAATATGTTTTGGCAACAGTTAAAAAAGATACAGATTCGTTTTGGATGAGGCTGCAAAGGTTGTGGACACGATCAAAATAAACCATTAAAAGCATGTGTTATGCTGAAAATGCTCAAGGCGACTGTCAGATGTCATGTTGACTTGCACGGTAATGCAAAAGTTAATCAGCTGAGTCACAACTGCGCAAGCCTTTGATCGATACGTCTCCATGTCAAACGGCATTAGAATTAGAGAATTTAATTGTTTTAACTGTCATTAACTAGAGTAGATATTTAACTATAACCAACATTCAAATTTGTTGCTATTAATAATTTTATTTAATCAATATTATTTGTTGAGTATATGGAATTATCTTTGTGAGGCTAGGAAACTTTAATTCATTTCAATCAGTAATATACTTTCATTGTTTCAATAAAACTTTTTTCTTAGAGTTAAATTGTAATGTTGATTTTTATCATTGAAAATAAAGCGAACTAATCTCAACAAATAATACCACACTGGTATCAATAGAGGGGTCTAAGGTCAGTGTGGCCAACAAAAAGTGGTTTTTCTGACAAGAATGACAGTTAAGGTATACCATTCAAAACATGAGATTTTTGCATGTCTTTTATCATTGCGAACATCTATATTGATTTATTAAAATAATGAATACACCCCCGAAGCGTATATCTTGAAATTTAAAATGACTTTTTAGCTGAATACTCAACATATCGGTGGCCAATAATTCACCATTTCATTTCTGTTATCTGTCAATAGTTATGTCAGATGATAGTGGAAAAAGTAATTAGAAGAATATAGATACAATTAACTAGAAATGCTACAAAAATCTAATCAAAAATGGACATACACAATTGAACGAATATAAACAAAAATAAATATAACTGACATTTGACATAACTAGTGACAGAATAACAGAAATGAAATGGTTACTTGCCATAGTTCTTAGATTTGTTGGCCACCGATATGTTGAGTATTCAGCTAAAAAGTCATTTTAAATTTCAAGATATTCGCTTCGGGGGTGTATTCATTATTTTAATAAAGCAATATAGATGTTCGCAATGATAAAAAAACATGCAAAAATCTCATGTTTTGAAGGGAAGACCTTAACTGTCATTCTTGTCAGAAAAAACCACTTTTGTTGGCCACACTGACCTTAGACTGAACTCCTCTATTAATAAAGTTTTATATAATATTAAAGTGACTAACATTGTTGTTTCTTTTAGCTAGTTTAATGTTTTTGAATATTAGTGTAGATGCTCGATTTTTAATTTTCATCGAACAAGTAGCTTGTTTAGATAAAATTGCTTCCTTTACTTTCCGTAGATACCTATTTTGCTTTACTTGCCATTTTTTACTTATTTTTAGTAGTAAGTCACTTGCATTTTTTTGTTTGTCTTTGTTTTATAGTTAATTATCATATTTTGAATTGTTATAATTTCACAAAACTTACTCGAATTGCTGTTTTTAAGACTTGTTGCTATTTTAATTAAATAATTAACTAAAACCCAAACAATAGAGCATCAAATTGGTGAGTTTTTGACAAAAATGTGGAGATTATAACCTGCAAAAAATGTTTATCCAGTAATTCAAACAGAAAAAGCGTGTTTCTGTTAATCCAGCCATCCTCTATAGTTTGGCAAGTTTATCTGAAGCTACGGGGCATCGATAAGATGCGAGGAAATATGGCGCATATCTGTCATAAACGTACAATGGCATACGGTACCTATTTTACCAAGTAAAATTGAAAATACTAAGGTCACTGACAATACCAACGCCACTGGATAAATCAATATCAGTCAATTGACGAAGTGAAAGGGAAGAACGCACGCACACGCTTGCCAATAAGAAGTCAGCTTTCGATAAAAATCACCAATTACGTAATTCGGTTTTCGTACAACGCTGCCAGAGCTTGAAGAAACCCATAACAAAATTGGAAAAGTGCTCATCTTTTAATATTCATAGATTGAAAAAAAATGTTAATAGAAAAAATCCAAGGAAACAAGCACATTAGAGAATAAACGTTTAATGATATTGTTAATAATAAAAATCCCTTTTCTAATAAAATTATTAACACTACATACTTAGCACTTTAGCTTTTTCATAGTTAAACGTGGCAATATCGAATGTTTTCGACTGCATTCCTTTCAACGGCTTCAGATAAACCCCTCGAAAAGATATTCAATGAAATTTGTATTTCATCTGCACCCTTTATCAGCCTATATCTCTTAAACTAACAAGGTAAATATGCCCCCATTTTAATTGTTATAGGCACTATGAGTGACAAAGTATCTGCAAAGGTAATTTGAGTTATAAAAAGTGGTAATTCGAGTATTTTTTTTTGAAATTGTCTTGTATTGTTTTTCTGGTAGATACAAAAAAACTATCTGAAGCTACGCGGCGTCAGTAAGCGGTAAGCGGCGTTGCCGGCTTGAAGGAAACCCATAACATCTTCGGAAATATTTTCGTTCGCATTTCTTTCACAGCTTCAGATGAGTTTGTTTTTGAAAACTTTATAATTCTTTCAGAAATAAACATTCCAAATGTATACTATAAAAAAAATAATGTATAGGTATATATAGCACGAAGAAAAAAAAAGAATCTAATAAATTCCCATAATGTTCCTATCTCGTATTTTCAGACGATTGGATCGAGTTCACCGTTTCGAGAACGATTGGGTAGCAACAGGTTATCGGATAGGCCTCGACCAAGGTTTGATTAAATTCGTATTTGTTACAGCTTGGAGTTGCGGAATCTGGGCATGCATACGTACCTAACAACTTCCTGTATTTTTCTTTTCTGTTGGATATAAAGTTTTATTTCTATAATTTTCTAAATGTCTTTGTTCGGTGAGATGAGCTTTTAATTTCAAACAACGAACAAGATATTTAAAAAGTTCAAGTAATTTATTAACAGTTGTATTTTTTTGGATGTACTTTTTTAGTTTCTTATTCTTTTTTTTAATTGAAGTTGTGCTTGCTTTCAGAGTACTGCATCACGATCTAGTGAGCGGTATAACGCACCTTCTAATAGGTAATTTAATACTTTTCCTGATTTATTACTAACCCCACTTCTTTAACCTTGAAAAAATAACATTTCTTTATTTCAGATTAGGGTGTTCAACTAAATATAGATTTATCTTGGCTTAAATTTTTTATTAGTCTAAGTTTTATGCTTTATGCCTTTTATTAATAAAATGCTTCAAATTCAAATTAAACAACAGAATGATTGATGTCAACATGTTTGTCTTGAACAAGCTCAAACATCCCAATGGATGAGAAAGATGAAGAAGAAGCTGAAACATGGAACCTCAAAGGACTGTCGACAACTTCACATTTGAACTAGTGACGTATCTGCATTATAAGTTGCATAATTTTAGTACATTTTTGTTTTTTAGTATTCCTTGTCATTTATAAAAGAGGGGGTCAAAATTTAAAGTTGAACACCCTATTGCGTCAATTACTAATACATATTTAATTAAATTAATATTCAAGGGGGGTTCCCATACAACAAACGTGATTTGCCGTTTTTATAGATAATGGTACGCACTTGGCCTTATTCTTATTCATTATTTCTACTGTATTAGAATTATTTGCCGCTTTGATAAAGATTCGCATAGTTTTATTGGATAGGTTGCTAAAAGCTTTCTAGTGGTGCTGGTAGAGGAATATTCATAGTTCCTAGAATACTATTACTATTTTGATATGAAAACTATTGTGTTGAAAAATTTCTAAATAAATGTTTGTTACTTGAAAATATTACTTTAGATAATTCATACTTTTAAAAAATAAAATTGCCTGATCGGTATCATCAGTCGCCTCATCTGCTTTTGAATTATCAGAATGTTTAAATTAAAAAACAAACTTTAATAAAATTAAGCTATGTCAAAATTTTGAGAAAAATTTATTTTCGAGTGACCCCATTGTTATTACAACAAAAAGTTTATTAGAGACTTTATTTTTATCTGGAACTTGTTTATGTCAAATTAAACATAATAAATGCTAAAATTGGAAGTAACTAGAAACTTTAATAATTCCAAGGGGATTACTATCTAGCTAGGACAATGAATGCTTGAAACTATAACGGTAGGTCAAATGAACACAATTTTAAAGTTCCTTAATTGATTTAGCGTATTAATAACTGCATGATTAGATTTTTTCAATTTAGAGAATATTATTAGACATGTACGTAAATTTGGTTTAACTTTATCAAGTTATACAATACAGATCGTCTTAAGGAATTTTCTAATGACGTATGACATATAAAGTTGCTTTTCTGTGATTTTTAAACGAAGCTTTGAAGCAAAAGATATTCAGTTGTATTATATCTGCTTGTATCTGTATGTATGTATTTTGGGGTGACATTAACTGAGACCTAAAAGATCTATTGTGCCCCCTTACTTCTTCTCAGTTTCTGTGGAGAGTCTCAGAAACTAGTAGTTCCTTTAGTCCTATTTCTCTGAGGAATTTTAGGATGTCTGCAGACTTCAACTTAGGTAAATGTTCCTCTTCTATCCAGTAATCTCCGAGGTGCTGTGCTCTAGGATTCTGAAGTGATGTGCAGTTGGAAAGTATGTGGATGGAAGTTTCTTCTTCCACCACTATTTTGAGCTTTTTCAAGTGCCCACTTACCTATTTCTTTCAATATTACATTGGGGCTGATTCCGCAAAAGGGTTCAGGCCCCCAGAAAGGTATTTCAGTCTCCCTCTTTGCTAGTTAATCTGCTGTTTCATTTTCTTCTATTGCCTGTATCTGTAGTCATATTTTGTAAAATTATACAAATATAATTTTAAGAATTTGGTGCTTAGGTTCTTGTGGTGTAGATTATTTCAACGCTATTTTCTCAATTTTGAACATTCCGATGAAATGATGGTATTTTCATATTTTTCTAGGTCAGGATCAAAAGTTGAGAGAAATAGAATTTCTCAAGGACTTCCAGAAACGTCTGACATTAAAGAGGGATTTGAGTTGCCATCAGATGAAGGGTAACTTAGAAAAAATGTTTCACTTAAATTAACATATAGTAATTTGAGGTGGTTTTTAGGATAAGTTTACCAATAACTATGCTTAAACCAAATGCTACTTGTGCGGAAATTATTGAGAGTATGAAACATCCTACAAACGGCATATTATTTATCAGTATGCAGAATTTACCGAGTTTCACATTCGTCACCGCAGATGCTGTAAATTGGTTGATAACACACATGGAAGATGTCGCTACTATAGAAAAAGGAATGCAGGTACCTTATTTATGTTTGGGCTTTTCTCTTCTATTTACTGTATACATTTTAGGTTATGCAAATCTTATATGAAAAACAATTAATCAGGCATGCCTCTGGAGATCCGAATAGAACATTTATTTTTGGATTTTATTTGTTTTATATTGTATCAAATGACAAAGGTAGGGTATACTAAAATTTAGGTTAAAGTTTCTTTAACATTTATGTGTTCTTAGATGAAAAAGAAACATTTCAACCTGTCGGCGATATTCAAATTTTCGAAAACGAATGGATGGAGGCAGAAGTAAAACCGCCTTTAAATTGGGGATTATCAACACCTCCATCATCCTTACATGTTCCAAATAGCTATTCAGATAGAGAGCACGGTGTGCCCCACTTTTTATGTGAAGATATCGATGTAGAATATTCTGAGAATGACTTGGAAGGTTAACTAGTTTATAGTTGCTGTTACGCTTTTATTGTTGATTGTTTTTTCAGGACCAATATACAAAAGAATGAGATTAGAGACTGATTTGGCTGGTAAAAGCGACAGAGTCGAATGGGGCCATGCTCGTTATCAAACTGTCTTTAAACCGGATCAAGCTTATGAGTTAGTTGTAGAGTGGTTAACTTCATCGGGATCTATCGTGTTTGAATTGGTAAGAAGTTTCTTCATATAATTGCTTCTTCGTAAAATATAAGTTTGTTTTATGTTATTTTCAGCTTTGCGGTTGGCACAGAAAAGCAGTTTCATGTGGACTTCAAATGATACCGATACCACACGACCCACTAGCATTACCATATTCCAATAAGTCTGATCCTTTACGAGGACCAATTTTTATCCCACTTAATGTTAGGTGCTTGGAAGAAATAAGTTATCCACTTTTTAAAGGTTAGAGATTACATATAGTGGGTTTTTGTTGTTGTAAAAATGCTTTTTCTTTCTAGAATTCCGTGAAGATTCTTTTGCAGACAGAATGTTTTTATTTCAAGAAGCTATTGTTCAATCTTTCGGTTTTATACACTGTCAAGTCGAACCTCCTGATAAAGCTAATACGTCAAGGGAACATCAATATATTCATTCGACAGGAACTATTTTTGTATTGATCTCGAGAACCGTTTCTAAAGTTAGAAGTAGAGTAAATTCATCCGTGGGTTGTATGGGAAAATATACAGTACATGCTGACGTTGTTCCTAGTCCACATGAAGCGTATATTACAAGACATGTTTCTGGAAAAAACAAAGATGATTATGATAATTCTAGAAAGGTGGGTGCATCTGGAAGGTGTTAAAAGTTATGTTTACATCTATTTATTGTTTCTAGATGGGTTTCCTGTGGTCATGGAATCATACGGTGAGTAAAAGATGGAGGACAAACCAAGGAGTCGACACGAACTGTCAATTGAAACTACTAAAGGATTTTCGAGAATTTTGTAACAATTCTAAAAATAGGTTGCGAAATTTTTGGTATGAAAGTTGGGAAGCCAAAGAATTGAATAATTATTCTTTGAGTAAGACAATCTCTATAAAGAAATAAAATATATCAACATACTTGTATTATTTTCTATTTCAAATATTTTCTTTTTTTCTGGATATAGTGAAATGCAGTCTTATCATGTGGGTCATACGATTCAACAAAGACATACTCACCTTTTTTGTTTTTTTTTATTGCGTTTAATCATAACTTCCAAATAAAATCCGTAAGTTGAATAAGACAGACTTATAGTATGCAATTTTGACGGGAGAAAATAGGATATGTATTTAGTTTTCAGCGATTCTACAAAGTCTTTCATCAGCGAAGTTTTTATTTAAATGTCAGTTTTGTGACTTTGACAATTCAAAGTGACAATATGAATAATAAGAAGCAATTTTCCGTTTTTTTGCATCCTCAAGCAAGAAAAAATGGCACTTAACCTGATAGATTTTTTCGAGAATGAATGAAAAAGTGGAAATTCATCAACCAGTGTGCAGGAAACATCAACTATCATTATTTTCTCCGAGTATATTTGTAATCCCATATTTTGGTAACCTCTGTGTCTTCTAGCATAAATCTCCAAGCACACCAAAACAATGATCCGTTTATAAATCTTTTTGTGTGGTCCATAACTACACAGCGCCGGAGTCGAGTATATTTGCAATTACATAACCATAGATAGTGAGTCATCAAGCCAACACATACATTAGTTTTGAAATTTCCCTTCCCCAGTGGTAGAAAATTTCAGAATTTTGGTGGTTGGCAACTTAGACCGAAGTCCCCCATTGTTAGAACCAAGAAATAGCCGTACATCATGCTGCCGAACCATATCAATACTTGCTTATTAAACTGTAGCCCCTCTCTTGGCAAACCGTAAAACCGGCAGTGTCCACATTATTGACAGATTTAGTTCACGTGATACTTTAGTTTTCATTGCATTTCATAGCAAAGCTACAGAGTACACCATCTAACAAGAGGCGAAAGAAAGTAGTTTTCGTGATCGCAAATTTGTGTGCACATGCGTGAATTAATTAGTTTATCTGTCAATGTCAAGTCGTCACTTCCGTTCATTCCCCTTAGTTCACCGTGTATTATTTTATTGAGTTAAATAGTTTTATAGTGACGTAGAATCATTGAAACTGACGGAATTCAATAAACATTATTCCTTCTATTATTTTGAACGACTGTCATATTTTTGATAATTTCTATACATTGTCTAAGGACATTTTCTAGAGTTCATTGTTGATATTAATTCCATATCATAAAATGAAAAAATTTGCAGGTTATTTACCTAGGTTAAAAATGAGCTACTTCTCATTAGACACATTAGATTAGATGAATAATAGGGTGTTCTCATGTTAGTAGTTGAAAAAAATATTCTTTAGTCCTAATTAGGAGGGATGTTCATCGACTCTACTATTTTTCTTAGTGTAGTTATGGTTTTACTGAATGAATCAATACTCGTGTTACTTTTCTCAGTGTATCAATTAGTTTATGTTTCAATGTCTGAACGTATTTCCGCTCAATATCGTGTAAGTCCGACTTCAAAGGAACCGACAAAGCTTTCGTCTCTTGTTAGATGGTCTACTCTGTGGACAAAGCTTCGAAACACGATTAAAGTCCATTTTCCAAGGTGCGAGATGACGCTGCAACTCGAAAAAGTTGCATGCAACTTGGCGCTTTTTTTTTAGTATAGCGCGTCGGTCGCATGAATTAGAACTTGCTCTATTTTCCAACGAGGTAGAGAAGAGAACATAACAGTATAAAGAATAATCGACCAAAGTGGCTTCTCAGAAAGTTGGTTAAATCACTACCACGCTTAACTTCCCTCCTTTTTCTTTTACCTCGTTGCTATTTTCGAGCGAGAAGTCGCTGGGACTTGGTAACTTTCCTGGTGGATTTTGTCGCACCAACCCAAAATTTCTATTAGGTACTTTGCTCTGACATTGCTGTCACTGTGAATCAAGTTGGCAACACGTTACGTTTCCCTTATGCCTGGATAAGTCGCAGCAACAAACTATCTATATGCTGATTGTACTTTTTCTCGCAGTGATTTGTCTCAGCAAAAAATCTCTGCGATTTTACGCAACGTGGAAAATGAACTTAACGAGAAACGACACTTGGTTCATGGTGTAATAGAGAACAAGGTGTGTTACCGCGCACGACCAATCAAAAAAAAACTACCAAAACGCCGCCATATTGAAAAATCTGCTAATCAGAAAATAACGCGCGATTTCAAACGCTTGACAAATAACTGAATTTGAAACGAAAACAAGAGACAAAATCTTTATTTAACAAAAAAGACACTCACTTAATGTTCCAATGCTCAGAGTTCACAATTTATTACAAAAATGAACGATTACAACAAGTAAGATTTGGTTATGTAGGTTATAGTTATGACAGTCATTCAAAACATTATACATATATAAGAGTTCATCCATATCTCAAATGTGGTTTTTGAAACACAAGAGGTTCAATAAAACACGAAGTCCAAATTGAATTATTAACTTTTAATTTATTTATTTATTAACTATGAACTTTGTATTACATTACTTAGTAGTATTCTGTATGAGATTTAACATGTCTTCGATAAGATCTTATTTTTCTGGATTGTACCTGTTATCTTTCTTTTTATAGCCTGATGATGGTAATGTTTTACTGAAACTAGTAGCAAGTTACTTGTCCTTCTTTGTTCGGACAATATTAAAATATTGTGGTTTGGACTTCGTGTTTTATTGAACCTCTTACATTATACATATGATTGGCAATATGGCGGCGTTTTGGAAGGTGCGCAGAACATGACGAAAATCCGTCTTCCGTGGGAGCACACCTTTTTCTCTATTACACCATGACTTGGTCAATGGGCAACAACGACGAACCACATGACAGCAACGGTTTGTAAATCAATGAATGTAAGTCTAAACCCAGCTTCAGTGGATACGATACCTACCGAAGATTTTCTTTTTTTTCATTATTTGGGAAGTAGGAAATAAAAGACGCATAATTTTAGAGAATTTATTTAATAATTGTACGTTGTGTACCAACATCAAATCAATTAAATGTTTATTATATACAGCCACGTTATATATTAAAATAGTTTTATATGATTAATAAACTCGTTGATGTTTTATTGACAATTTAGAACACTCATAAATTATTAATTTCAGCACCAAATCGATATTTTTAATACTGATACAGATAAATTCATTTTTTTATGTTTCATTTTGGATTTTTATTACGAAAATTTTGTACAATCACGATGCCGAAATAAATAATTTACAAGTTAAATATTTGGCGATCTTCGTCGCGTAGTACGCGACCAAAACTGCTGCAAATAAATAATATAATCCAAACATTTTATGAACAAACTTACACTGGTTTAAGGTAGGTACGAACTTTACAAATCTATATAAATATATTTATTTACAAGTTAAAGATTCAACTATATACATAGAGACCTCAAAAACAAGTGATGTATTAGCAGTCATTAAACCTTAAATAGATCTTACAACTCAAATAATAAAATAGACTGTCAACTATAAAGCAGATTTCAATTAAATTCGTCGTTTTTTTTTTAAAACACCGGTACTACTATTTTTGCGATTTGTGAAATTGATATGTTTTATTACAAAATTATTCTTAGTCAATTTACATAAAAAATACAACAACTGCATTTGATTTGCTTTCACAATCAAACTAGTTCACCTACGAAAATTCATCTTAAAATAAAATAGTACGGCTAAGTGTTTCTTTGCTACCAAAAACCAATACGAAATTTGGTTTATAATCGAGAAAACCATTACTAAATTCCCATTGTATACGAATTAAGAGCTGTCAATTGCTAGTAAATGTTTTAATTATCTTTATTTCTTTAAAAACAGCGAAACAACGAGATACGGTAACCAGCGCACTCGTTTCCTGATACTTAAACACAATGGGTGCTTTCCAAGGACCACAATTGTTGAAACTGTTTAGTAAGCGTAACCCCCCCAATTCCGCAACCCCTATCTCTCAGTCCCAGTCGACAGAAACAGCTATCGTAACAACTTACAGGTAAAAGCGGAAACGAAGCGTTCCAAGTGCTCGAAATTTTTTTGCTCACTTGGAAGGCATCCAATGTTCACGTGATAAAATGTGAATGAAAATAGTGGTTTATCGGGATTCTATTATTTGACAAAGTAATTAAGAAGACTTTTAATATATAAGTGGTCCTGATATAATTCAAAAGTGGGAAAATGAAATGAAAAATTGAATTCATTCACTATTCAGCCTTCACTGTTTTCAATTCGCTTTCCCACACTTTCATACCTGCTGAAAATTGAATTACCTGCTAGATTTCGGAACTAAATTGATAATTGGATGAATCTTAAATGCAAATTTAGTACAGAAAATACCGAAAATATTTGTGGAATAAAACGGCTAGAAGGAAAAATACTTATCCTATAGTTAAAAAAAATTTGAACCTTAATTCCTATGCGGCAACTCATACTATACCTAAAATAAAAATCACTGGTTGAAATTAAGACGAATAATCATCAATTCATACAACAAAAATCACTGGATCAGAATTTTTTTAAACCGAAGGAGTAACTTAATTTTCAATTAAGGTTTAGCGAAACGTGATATTAAGAGCCAATTTTATATAAAAGTGCTGGTTAAGCTCCAGTTTATCAACTAATAGTTGACAATAACAAACAATAACCAATTAGAAGCATACATTCCATCCTACAACGTCAACTGTCAAACGTCTAGAATGTTAGTTACTCGTTGTGTGCTAGGGGGACAATTCAAACGCCAATCCAGGTATCAATTCATTAGCACAGAGCAACTGTGTGGAATTATTATAAAAACTGATGACTTTAAATGCGCATTTTTATACAGCACTAGTAGTTATCTTCAACTGTGAGTTAGAGCAAGATGAAGCTATGAAATACAAAGTCACTGTTGATGGTTTACTCTCAACTGACGACAGTAGACATTTAACAAACGAATGCGGAAGTTTTGATGATTAGAAAGTCAACCAACATATTTGATGGTCAAAGGATCTAAGAAACCTCGAATAGAAAATTGTCTGCACCAAGATAGATATCGAAGAGAATACTTAGCTGAAAATCAAGTTATTTAGACACCATCAGTTTTTCAACAATATTTAATTAGGTTTGCACAAATATACGTAAAATGTATAGGCTTAGTTACAACAAAATTAAATAAACATTAAATTTGCAACGATGTTTTTTATCTTAAATACTAATCTATAGGATTAAAGTACGGAAAATTGTTTATTTTGTTAAAAACATATCAATTCGTCAATTAAAGAAAACTGGTATAATTAAAAAACTAAAATCTGATAAACGCCTAAGTAAATGCCGAGTTAAGTAGAACATATTTTTTTGTTCAATGGATCTCTATACTACATCTCTGATTATGTAATGTGGAGTCGACAAACTATGTTTTTTTGGCTATTTCTATTTTTCTTTTTTACCGTCATCACATCAATTACATTTTATTTACAAAGAAATATTCTTTATTCCTACAAAGAAAAATAGACAAATTAAATTTTTCGACCACATATCTTGGATTGTTATTGTTAATATAAGGGTACGCTTATACCAATACTTGCGACCTTTTAACACCAACAGTTTTAGCTGTGTGTACGTGACTCGGGGCCAAGCTATTGGCAATCGAGTCGCGTTCAAATGTACCTAGTTTGTTCTATGGGGATGGTGGTATTTTGACTCGGGCTGCCGCGCAAGGTTCGTCCAAATACAAACTAGATGCTGCCTCGTGACCCTATTCGCCCAGTTTGGACCAAATCGCGATACAAATGCGAGATGAGCCAACTTTCAGTCGGTCTCTAACGCAGGTTAAAGATTGGCACCGCGTAAACGGCAAATATTCGTATAAACTCACCTTTAGAGCGGTAAACATTAATTTCCAAACAAAATGCATATGCTTAAATGCAAGAGAAATTTTGAGCTGCACCAAAGACAAAATTGAACTGATTTTATTGGCTGAATCGTAGATTCTGATATGTCCCGGAAAAAAATATATAACTATTGGAAACAAGGCTAAATTTTTAACAAAAATTCTTTGTATTTGCATTTTTCAATATTTACTGCTCTAAAATTTCATTTCTTGAAAGAAAAACGATTTTGTCTGTAAGTGCCTTTACACACTTACCGGAACCGGATGGCAATCAGCGAATAACGGATCGTCATACTTGATACATTTGAATAACCGTTAGCTGCCTGGGGATCACACCGGTCACCGGCTACTTCAATAGCCCGATTTTGTATGAATTTGTTAAATAATTATACAGCGTGTCCACGGATGGAGTATCCTATTATAGGTAAACATTTTTTAAATATTAATTTAGTGAAAAATGTTATTCTTGATAAAAAGTTTTGCTTGTTCTGAAACCCCATAAAATGGAATCAAATTCAAGTTTTTCAAAACCCGTCTCATTTTATGACAAGTTTTATAAAAACCTGGAATCTGACTTTTTGACATTTCTTCACATATATCTCTTCACTAATATCTCGGGAACCTTCAGGTTTGCAAAGTTCTAGTCTACGCCATTCGATTCAGAATTGAATTTTCTATAAAAAGAGGAACTTTCCACATCGAAAAACCTTAGATATGTATTTTAGAATTTTCAGGTTTTGAAAATGAAACATACTAATTCGCGAAGACTCATAATTTTCAAAATTCCTCTTTTTATAGAAAATTCAATTCTGAATCGAATAGCATAGACTAAAACCCTGCAAACCTTAAGGTTCCCGAGATATTAGCCAATATGTGAAGAAATGTCAAAAAGTCCAGGTTTTCACAAAACTGACCATAAGATGAGACGGGTTTTGAAAAACTTGAATTTTATTTCATTTAATGGGGTTTCAGAACAAGCAAAACTTTTAATCAAGAATAACATTTTTCACTAAATTAATAATTAAAAATTTTTCACCTATAGGATACTCCATCCGTGGACACGCTGTATAAATAGTTGTTATAAGAAAAGACTGACATCTTCCAATATTTGAAAAAATGTGTAGAATGCTCTAAATTGTTTTCTCCTGTCGGAGCGAGCCGTACCGGTTCCGGTGGGTGTGTAAACTCTCTTAGGTATTAAAAATGTAACAATCCAAAATACGTTCAAGTTATTTTCTAGCATTAATTATTCCTACAAATATGGCACTGTATCAAGCACCTAATTTGAATAAATAACAGTATATACAACAACGAACTTGAATAAATTTTACTACACTAACATCAGATCCAAAAAAAAACTATTTTAATAAATTAAATAATTTAGTACGTTCTTTTTTTCCAAGGCAGAGAGATTAGTATCGAGCTCCAAATACAATTCCGCCTGAAACTAATAACTACACTCTCCCTAATTGTATTATTACTTTGTATCAATAAATACATGTAAAAATAGGACTGCAGTCTTCGATTAGTTTTAACTATCGCTGCTTTATAGCTACAGAGTTCTTTCCTAAATATTCCAGACAACAGGAAGCAATCTATGTCTAAATACAATGTGATTTATATGAACCCAACTCGATCATTTTACAAAGGACCAGCCTTTCATGAATTGTAGATTTAATCTTGGATATACTGAAATTTTTATTTCACAAAATAAGGGGTTGAAACAATCATTAAAAGTGCCAGTATATTTCCTTTAAGTCCAAAGTTTTTTCTATTTGAAAGAAAATGAAGAAAATATTCCTCCACGTCTACTAGTCAATCGAATTTTGTTTGTCGAATGACGGATCGTGTGACTGCACCTTTAGAATTTATATTATTTCTTAACTATTGTCATTCCCGATTTGTGAAATTTGTCCATAAGTATTACTCTTACCGTCATCTATGTTATAAATGTATAAAACATCTCTCACTATATCCAAGTGAAACTACAATTTTTTTTTAAAAAAGTGCATCCTATACATACATTTTTACGTCAGTATTCGAATTAACCAAAGTTAAATCTACATAAAAGTTTAATTTTTCAATTATTTTCGTTGCTTTTTATCATTTCACCAAAAAGACAGAAATAGTGATGTTGATCTATCATCTAATGGGATATAGAGGTGCGTTCGTCATCTTATACTCCAAAACTGAACGGAAATGTATTGAAATTTGCCTAAAAGTAACCTTATTTGTCCGCATGCGCCTACCGCTTGGCTCTTTTGAATTAGAAGACGCGGATAGTTCAAAATCAGTTGCACAATAAAACCGCGCTCGTAGATATGTAAATATTTCCTCAATTTGAGTAAATGATGAACACAAACGGTTATAGAGTCATTGTAGCTCAAGTTGAAATAATGAAAATTAGGATAACTAGAAAAATTCGTCGTGTGGCGAACATATTTTGATAAATATTCGATTTAATAGCATTGTATTGTAAAATAAGCGTGACTAGAGGTTTGCCAGCGGAACTATGAAATTACAATTAGAAGTCCGACTTGGAAGTTTATACCAAATATACAAAAATCCGCCGAAAATGCTTCAACTAACGCAAGCACTGCGGAACATTACCTTACACACCTAATTTGCCCCAGCGGTGGACAACCAAACCGCGGACTAAACTTTATTATCTCAAGAATTCCGTCCTAGTCTATTTGTTGTCAGACTCACAAACCCAGGAAAATAAATGGAATTCAAACACATTGTATATGATGATATCCTTATACAGCGTGTCCACGGATAGGATACTTTATCCGCGGACACGCTGTATAGTGTATTTAAAGGAGGGGAAGGAAATATAGCTATAGCATTCACGCTTCTCTTTAAAATAAAATAATACTAAACCAAATTGTACATATTATTATAGTCTATTTTTATGTACGAGTAATAAAACATAAATTCTAATGCAAAACTAATTCAACTGTCTACTAAAAGAAGTGATACGCCTATGGATTAGGAATGCTTTATCAGTAGTAATACCCCTAGGGTCTTGATAATACCGAGATAATTTTGTCATAGAGCCCGAGGCCGCAGGTTATTATTTTTGAGCAACACGCTTAGAGGATTCTCTATGACAAAACTTTGAGTATTTATCAAGACCTGAGGAGTATTCGATAGGATAATTTTTTACTTTGTAGATATCAAAAAAATTGATCGTCAATCTGACGTTTAATAATTTTTAATACAAACTTTATTAGTTTTAATCATTTTAATCATTTTCATTTTGAAACTACAGTTGTGAAAAGTACAATTGGTGAATTAATTGAATCGTTAGATGCAATACCAAATGTTCGCGACATTTTTAAACCAGTTGTCAGTTTGACGTTTAATTAATTTTTAATAAAAAATAAACACCACATGTAGGGTATTATCGCTGTAATCCTGAGGTGATTGGATGAAATTTGACACATGACTTAAAATTAAGTAATTTGATTGGTTACTATTTTTAGTAAAAAATTATCATTTTAATACTCTCTCATTAGTAAAAATAGACTATAATGAATAACTTCGCCGCGCTTGCGTAAATTATGACATTTCTAATTTCAAATTTAGAATTCCCTGGTGGAACTGTAGCCGTACTGTTGTAATAATTTCTCAATAATAAAATTTCTATAAAACCCGGTATATACTGGTTGATTTTAATAAAATATAATTTGATCGTTGGTCAAAATGTCAATAGAATAAAATGTTGGATTGTATAAAGATTGTTTTGTTCCTATTGTCTGGACCGAACAAAAAGCGCAACAATAATCAAATATATATATAAAAACTTTCAAGAGGAAACTTACATATATATTATGAACATCTACAGTAACATCACTATTAATCTAACAACCCAATCGGTGGTTTTACTCTATAAAAATTATAAAAAAAAACTCTTAGTTTTAAAAAACGAGATCACCTCTTAAATAATTTTGTACTTTTACAAATTCTTGCGTCATTGATTTACCTTTTTTTTCTTCCAACGATTAGAGTATTCAATGCAATGCAACTTTTCCTCTGCTTCAATATACTATGAATATATACAATGAGATTTCTATGAGCACGGTACGTAAATCAATGTTGCAGACAATATGCAATCAAAAAATCAACGATTTTCTAATTTTCTTCGCTATCTGATAAAAATATTTATATACAGAGTGTACATACCTTCGGTTTTACTAATTATCTACAAAATGTCACATAAACTTTACAAATTCAATTGTAAAAAAAAATTATCAAATCAACAATAAACTTTACAAATTACTGAGAGAAATAAAAAATAACTTAGAATCGAATCGTAGAAAATTAGTGCAATATGCACCGGAAAAAAATATATCTTCAAAAAAAAAAATAATAATAAACACTTTATATATACACTGGGATTACTTAAAATCAATACTTTGTACAAACAATGTTATCTCTGAAAAAATTGCACACTACAATTTATTACGTAAGTTTTGACGATTGGGCTAATTCATCTAAATTCGGAGGTGGGGATGGGTTTCGTCCTTCATATCGAGCATCATCATCTATAAATAAATTAGCGCTTACAAAATCTGCTTAGCTCGTGGACTCGCTTATTTTTGTAAAATAAATAAATTGTTACTCACCAATTGATGATGAAAAGGTGGCAAAACTACTATTCGGGTATACTGGGTTATTAAAAGGTGGAACATAGCTGACACTTTCGGTTTCTTCAAAAGTCTCTGAAGGTTCTTCTTTCACGCTGGTTTCCGTTATATCTTCTTCATCTGGAGTATAAAACATATTCATGGAAGTCGTTTCCTTGTTATCAGTTTCTTTTTCATCAGCTATACTTGGAGGTTCAATATCAGCCACTAAAATTTCCTCAGTTTCCATCATTTCCTCAGTATTAGAAGGAACCTCGGGAGGTGGAGGATTTACAATGGGAGTCGGGCTTTCAGATAACGCAGGTGGTTCTGGTGAAACTGCGGGTTTTTCATCTGATTCTGTTGTTTCAACTGTAGATTCCGAATTTTCTTGTTGATTATTCAATTTGTTCGGTTTCGGTTCCAAGTCCAAATTCAGAATGGCTTTAAGGTTCAAAGCTGCATTAAAAATTGCATTATCACACACATGAGGAATATCTTTTTTTGAATTTAGCTCGTTTATTGGCTAGGAAAAAAATATTCTGTTATGGTGCCTTTAAATGGAGAAAATAAAAAAATCTTTTACCAAATCCACTTGAAAAGATGCTATTTTTTTAATTACACAAAATATTACTTTAATTACTATCAAGTATAATATTATAATAAACAATGTAAATAATACTGGCTGAAGGACCTCGGTCGATGGCCATTTGGTTGTACCAATAAATGACGTTTATTATTATTATTATTTATTATATTCTAATAAAAAACCAAATATCTCAATAAAAAATATGTTATATAATAAGGTGGAATTGAAACAATTTTTCGAAGGATGGAAACTGTTATTTAGGAAGTCTGTTCCATAAATAAAATTTACGGATAATTAATTTTTCCTAATTACGAAATACGGCACTTTTCATTATCTTGTAAATTTTAGGAATCTTGAATTTACAAGAAAATATATATATTAAGTACTGTAACTTTAATAAAACTAGAGTAATTTCAATGGGGTTTGCTTAGAAATGTTAGCGTAACTTCTAAGATCAAGAATATATAATTACAAAATTAATTAATTCACACACACATTTTTGGATTCAATGATTTTTTGTATTATAAGCGAAAACCTTTTTTATTGCAAAAGACTTCCCCTACACGGTGGTATTTTTTATTTTTCTACACCTACCTCCCATCGCGAAATATTGAAAAATTTCGAAAAAAAAAAGTTTTCTGATTTTTTTTTTTACAATTTGGGAAATCGATAGACTGGTAAACTTTTTTTTATATTAATCTACATACTTCAAGGTACTTATAAAAGAAAAATCAGCCGTATTGCTAATTACTTATACTTTTGGACTGAAATGACCAATAGCGACTGGCCCAATGATATTACTACTTTTCAAAAATCCCTGGTTAGAAAAAACAGTTTAAACGAGTTTATGTTTATCCAATGTAAATGTGTAGGTACATTTGAACTAATTTTGTATAAACCATAATTTTCTAACTATACCAAATCGCCAGATCATAGATGAACTTTAGAAGGAACAGGTGATTATACAGCGTGTCCACGGATGAAGTATGCTATAGGTGAAAAATTTTTAAATATTAATTCAGTGAAAAATGTTATTCTTGATAAAAAATTTTGCTTGTTCTGAAACCCCATAAAATGAAATAAAATTCAAGTTTTTCAAAACCCGTCTCATTTTATGGCCAGTTTTATGAAAACCTGGAGTCTGACTTTTTGACATTTCTTCACATATTGGCTAATATCTCGGAAACCTTAAGGTTTGCAAGGTTCTAGTCTACGCCATTCGATTCAGAATTGAATTTTCTATAGAAAGAGGAATTTTCCACATCGAAAACCCTTAGATATGGATTTTAGAATTTTCAGATTTTTAAAATTTTTCAGTCCACACCAAAACTTTTATACTAATTCGCGAAGACTCATAATTTTCAAAATTCCTCTTTTCATAGAAAATTCAATTCTGAATCGAATGGCGTAGACAAGAACCTTGCAAACCTCAAGGTTCATGAGATATTAGCCAATATGTGAAGACATGTCAAAAAGACAGACTTCAGGTTTTCATTAAATTGGCTATAAAATGAGACAGGTTTTGAAAAACTTGAATTTTATTACATTCTATGTGGTTTCAGAACAAACAAAACTTTTTATCAAGAATAACATTTTTCACTAAATTAATATTTAAAAAATGTTCACCTATAGGATATTCCATCGTGGACACGCTGTATGTACACGAAAAAGTGTAACAATAAAAAAAACGAGAGTCAAAGAAGTTCAATTAAAACAGTCAACCACTGATAGGTCAAAAGCATCATCCCAATTATTTGTTACTATAAACATCTGAACAATTATATTTTCTCCATTTATTTTAAAGTATTGGATAATTTCCACATTAAATTGTCAATATCAAAAGTAAATCTTATAGTGCCTTAAATTATATAATACTCATTGTAAGTCATTGAAAAGCACAGATAAATGATAAAATACTCACTAGGTGGCTGCTCTATATCAACGGATAATCCAAAAGCTTTCTTCAACCTCAAACTGGAAGTTTCCCTCTGGAGTTCAAGTTCAGTCGGTTCGGAATTGAATACTGGAGCTGAAACAACAAATATTCCATCAATAAATAGTAAAATTCCATTTTTAGTTAAATCTCACCTTTAACTACGATATCAGCTGTAGATGTATCGTCATCGCTGGAAGTCAAGGATGTACTACTGCTAGCGCTGGCAGATCGAAGTCTCGGAACGACTTTAAACGATTCCGACGAATTATTTTCTTCGGTACTAGCTTGCTCCAGTTCCTCTAATTTCTCCTCGACGTTCAATTTCTTCCTTTGTCTATACTCCGTAATGGAGAGCTAAAGAAAAATGTAGAAAGATATAATAATTTGACATATTTTTGTAATACGAATAGATTTTCTTTCATTGATATATTTATTAACTTACCTTTACCTTTCGCTTGGGTAACACTGAATCTGGTCTACTTTTCTCCGTGTTTTCCAACCCTAGTATACTCAAAGTTTTTTCCACGGTACCTACAAGATCGGTGTTATGATGTAGGAATCGACTTTCGCGAGACAGTCTAGGATCCAGAGAGCTTAAAGATCCAAAATCGGTTCTTGGAAGGTCTAGGGACGTTGAAAAGAGCGGTTTACTAAATTCTTGTTTCATTACAGCCGCTCGTTCCTTCAAAACAGCTTCCGATTCCATTGTTTGGGTTGGACTATCACTATCAGCTCCACTATAAACTATTTCTACGCAACCTTCCGGGGTTTTTACGTCTTTATCCATATTCTGGAAAGAATATTTATTAGATATCAAATAGTTATACAATAATGATTTAAATCCACAAATGAAAGTGATTTTAGGTAAATACAGAACTTTTAATGAAACTATATTGGAATTTACGGCGGATCTTGTCATTCTAGAAAAATAAGCTTGTTAATAGAGGAGTTCAGTCTAAGGTCAGTGTGGCCAACAAAAAGTGGTTTTTCTGACAAGAATGACAGTTAAGGTATACCATTCAAAACATGAGATTTTTGCATGTCTTTTATCATTGCGAACATCTATATTGATTTATTAAAATAATGAATACTCCCCCGAAGCGTATATCTTGAAATTTAAAATGACTTTTTAGCTGAATACTTAACATATCGGTGGCCAATAATTGTAGGAACTCTTGGCATGTCACCATTTCATTTCTGTTATCTGTCACTAGTTATGTCAGATGTCAGTGGAAAAAGTAATTAGAAGAATAGTGATACACCCAACTAGAAATGCTACAAAATTTTAATCGAAAATGGACATACACAATTAAACTAATATCAACAAAAATAAATATAACTGACATTTGACATAATTAGTGACTGAATAACAGAAATGAAATGGTGACTTGCCAGAAGTTCCTAAAGTTATTGGCCACCGATACGTTGAGTATTCAGCTAAAAAGTCATTTTAAATTTAAATATACGCTTCGGGGGTGTATTCATTATTTTACTAAAGCAATATAGAAGTTCGCAATGATAAAAAACATGCAATAATCTTATGTTTTGAAGGGTAGACCTTAACTGTCATTCTTGTCAGAAAAAACTACTTTTTGTTGGCCACACTGACCTTAGACTGAACTTGTAGAAATTATCAACAAATAAACTTAAAAAGTTTCATATTTTTCTTTTTAAAGTAGCAAAATTTACAATGACAGTAGGATTGCTTCCACTATAGTTTTCCAAATAAATTTTCCATATTATAAAAATCATATTTGAATAGTTTTTTCAGATATTCTAAAATGTTCAGGTTTACTTTATATTACATACACAGTAAACATTTTTTTTCTCAAATAAAACACAATTTTTTTTGTAAATTCTAGCTGACAAGTACTCTGTTCCAGAAAATCTAAATCCATATATTTTTTGACTGCTCCGTTATTTTAGAATGAAAATAACTATTTCAATTCCAAATTTAAAAAGTTTTCGTATGTCTAAATTCCTACCTTAATTTACCACAATTCAAACCTCGTATAATTTGAGAGATTGCAATTCCGAGATATCCATCGATCAATCATTTGACTAGATTTATTTCAACTTTAAAGCGTTTGTATTTAATGACACGTTACATTGGTAGCAACTTTGTAGAATGCAACATGCCAAATATCATTTTGTTTCTAGTAAATTTGCTAAAAAATTTAAAAAAAAAACACCTACAGTTAAATCGAACAAAACGCACACTATTAGACATTTCAAAAGTCAATCGAAACGTTCAACTGTGCATGTAATATAGAACAACATAGTGAAAAATTGGTTATTTAAATTTTCAATATAATTTGAGCTTTAGTATGTGCACAGAAAAAAGCAAATAAAACCAATTTCAGCTGTATTTTTTTTTATAAAAAACCTTGTATGAAGTGGAAATTTGTAAAGCTAAGCAGAGTATTGACAGCAACTTGTCAAATGAGATTATACCTTGTTTTTAAACTAAGAGGAGCGATTTGAATAAGTTGGCATTTCTGCAGCCTAGTGATTGGTTGAATTGCCGCCCGTTTCACACAGCTTTTTTGATACAACTGACAACGGTATTTGTCAGTTTTGTGTTTATATGAAAATATAACCTCAATCTATATTAGGTACATATTTTTCAGGAATGTTGTTTTATTTTCAACTAAATATTATATTCCAACTAAGTTAAGTGCAATTTTTATTATTCATTCAGTTTGATAAACAAAATCTATGCTTGTTTTTTTCTTGTTAATAATATAAATTTCCAATTAGAATCTAATTATTGTAAATATTTCTACTTCAAGTTTTACTCACATTACAGTGCATTATTATGGTATTTTTCGATATCAAAACTTCTGTTGATTTCTAGTTCGTGCTCAAATGTGAATAGAGAATAATTTCAACATACAGTAGCTTTTTTGTACATATTTATATCATACAATTTGACATAAATTACTTATGATAACCTTACATTTTGTTCACAATAATGTGACATTTGATTACAACTTTCGCCATGGCCTTCGTGCAATATAATACATATGTCACATAATTGTCAATTAGTTCGAAAAGTCTGAACACGACCCTTTCGGAACACCCTCTTAATCTAGTAACTTTTTGTTGTGTAAGTGATGTTTCTTACTCCTAGTTTAAAAACAAGGTATATAGGAAACACAGCATGATCCGGGACATATTCTTGATGTATCAAAAAGCATATTACGAGAATATATAAAGAGCTGGATTAGAGAGCAACATAAAAATGAATGGATGAACATCCCAAGACAAATGCATGGGAAAACTACAATCAGCAATCAGCTGATATGTATCATTTGATTGGAAACAATAAGTTGGTTAATAACACAAAAGAAACTAGATTTCTCCCTAGAATTGCGCCTTTCAGACAATAGAAATGGCACCAAACCAATATTGCAATTGTATTGAAAATCACTATGTAAAAATTAGCAGCTTTTTCCACCTAATACAGATTTTAATAAAAAAATTAATAAATTTTAAAGGAGCTTACATTGATTAAAGCTGGTACAGGTCCTGTAGGTGTTGTAGGAGGCGAATTATCTGTCGATAACGATTCCCGAGGCAACCTCCTCTTTTTTGGAGGAGCTACCATATCGCTAATGGGCGGAGAATCTATAAAAAGTATTAATTATAAATAAGACCTAAAATTCAATTTATTCTCTACGGTTTGCACCTATCGCAGTTATCTTTTGGCTTTAGTAACATGATTAAATTTCTCCATTGATAAAAAGTGAAGTATTTTGCGCCATTTGTGATTAAGGGGCATCTACCAAATTCGACCTTGCACAATTATGCTTTGTATATTTTTTTGTTTCCCTACGTCCTCACGTTTAAGTTCACATAACGAAAATTTTATTAGAAATATGAAAGCTCCGCAACATGTAGGTAGGTCCAAGCGGATTTTGGTGCACGTACTACTCTATAAGCTTCGTCAGTACCGAACTGGGAGACCGCCGAGCGTTGTATCAACAATGGAACGGCACGCGACTACCGAAGCAGAGAGACAATGTCAGTCATAGAAGGATAGAAAAGCGAGAGATGGATTTTTATCCGATATTTTAGTGGTAGCAACCGAATTTCAATAAGGAATTGTACGGTCATAAGTAATTTGAGGATTCTGAGGTTTTTATATAGTATTCATAAAGCTTCAAATTAGACTTCTTATCAATTAGTTTTTCCATTTAATCCATATTTAATTCTTTACAAGGGCTCAAACTTTGCTTAATATGTGTAATTACCTCATGATTCGTATTTTTTTCAACAAAATTTGGTTAACATTTCAAAGTTTTTATTCGATGAGAACTCTCATGCCCAATTCCACCAACCATTTCCTAAAGTTAGGTAATACCTAAATCAGATTTTGGAATGACAAATTACAATTTACGTTTCACCATGCGCTAAGAAACGCCTAAACATGATAGAAAATACCCAATATTGTCACTCTCAAGTAATTCTTAGCGCGTGGTAAAACGAAAATTTCACTTAGCAATTCCAAAATCAGATTTAGGTATTACCTAACTTTAGGAAATGGTTGGTGAAATTGGGCATAAGTTCAACATTAATCTACATGATATATTTTTTTCTCAATTTTCAATACATCCATTACCTCAAAATTCTTTGCCAAAAATACTTCGATATTTTGTCAAATCGCTGCCGATAGATTCCCCTTAAGGTAGTAGTGAGTAAATTATGTGTTAGATGTAAGTTGGTATCTTGACATTTGGGAATAATTTGAAAAGTAGCAATTTTGTTGGTGATAGTGGTGTCAAATATGACAACTATTAGATATTTATATTTGTAAAATTACCCAATAAAAAGGTTGGCGTTTTCAATATGAGCGGAAAGAGAAAAAGATCAACAAATTTCCCTCAAAATGGGAAAATTATGTACTTGAATTTAATGAGAAAGTACAAGCACATAATAGAATGCAAGGAAACACGTGCGTAAAGCTGGAAGGATGAGGAACAGGCCTGGACAAAGATTGAGAGGGAGTTTAATGCTCAATAAGATAGCTACAGATCTGTAGATGTTTTAATACGATTTCCCTCTGATATCTTGGAATCCCAAAGTTTAGTATATGTCCAAGATTTCCAGGTAATCTTCTTAAAAATCCATTAAATCCATATTTTATCGAAATAGTAATTTATCCCGCAAATTCGCCAAGCACTTCAGTTGATTGTCATATTGACATAACTTTAATTAATAATTATATACCTTAAACCCTACCTTATCTATGGATTAGATTTAACTATCAATTATAGCGTTAACTTAAGAATAAATGTCATAATGCAAGGAACATTTTAATTCAATTGGTAATTAAAACCACAACCACAACTTTACTAAGACCGGTGCAAATGGCTGTCTGTTATTAATGTAAGTGTAAGGAAGTGAAAAAAATCGTTATTTACCTGGTCTACTTGAAGCACTGTCGCAAGAATGATCCTCGCTTATAGCTTGCCTTAGCCATCGCTTTTTCGCACTACCTCGCGGTTGTATGCTACTCTCACAAAAGGACATTAAATTTTTTGCAGCTCCATATACACCCCCAGCAGATTCCCCGTCGACGTTGTTATTACCTTGGGAAACGAGAGATGTTGGAGAAATGGCACTAGCCGTCTGCACCGGCTCGGGAACTTTGTTCAACCTTAAAATAAAGATAATTATCAATAACAAATATTAAAAAAAAACATGGGATAAACTAACCATTCATTCATCATCCCCTTTTTAGTTTTAGGGAATTTAAAACCTTGTTCTAGTGGTTCTACGGCCGCTTGAACCAGTAGACACGCCGAAGAAAGTGGCGTTTCGGGAGAAGAATGCGTGGAATTTGAATTCGAATCGATATCTCTAGTTGGAGATTTTTGTTCTTTGTTGTCGTTATCACCGTTTGAAAGAGCCAACAATAGTCCCACTGCTCTATTGTCTGTACCGTCACTGTCTTTGGAAAGTGGTTTAAGAGGAGGCTGACCGTCGTTGGGTGACAGCAAGTTTTCATCACCCGAAGTCATATAAGAATCTGTCGAATTCAACCTGTTTCTTCTAGCTGCCGATTGACTGATTGTTCGAGCTCGTCCTTTTCTTCTTCGTCTTTTCAATTTCGGTTCTTGTTTGTCTTCTTCCTTTTTTTCTGGATTAGGTTCGGATTCTCGTCTGTGAGCTTGTTTTGCTTGGTGTTCTTGCTTTCTAGATTCCGCTTTCTCCATCTATCGAAACAAATATAAATATAATATTATAATTATTAAATATATTTTTTATACAAACCTTTTCTATGGCCCTCAAAATCGCTTCCAATTTTCTTTCCTCCCTACTCAATTTTTTACACTTTTCCTTTTTATCCGACTTCGGAGACAAACACTTGTCCTCTTCTTTGTCAGATTTGTGTGAAGATCTTCTAGTCGATACAGGTGTAGGTGGAGGACTTTTCATTTCTTCGTCTTGCGTTTTTTCGATACTCTCAGTATCTTCCGATTGTTCTTCGACATCAACGTCCTTCTTAACGTCCAAAGTTTCTTCTTTTACTTCCTCCTCAACTTTAACTTCAATTTTTTGTTCCTCTTTAACAATAGGTGGTTCCTAAAATTAAATCGTATATTAATTTTAAGAAAGTTTGGATAATTAATCGTCTTACTTCAACTTCTATTTTAACTTCAGGAATCTCTTCTTTGACTTCCTCTTTTTCGAGTTTGACAGGTGAAAGTGGTGCAGGTGGAGGTGATGCAATTGGAGGTGGTTCTTCTTTTAAAGGTTTTGGTGGATCAGGCTCCGGAAGACTCACAGAGACGATTCTTCGACCTCTTCTCTTTCTTACAGGACTAAAAATTATAAGATTATAATGGATAGAAACAAAATTGTACAGGATAATTTTTTACTTACACTTCTGTAGTGTCTCCGTTCTTTTTGACGGACGAGTTATTGACAGCGCATTCTGTATGATTTCCACAAGCGCACGCAATGCTCGTCGTTCCTATTGCCGCCAAATCGTGAGATTCATGTTTGATTGTCAATTCACAGTTCTTATCGACCGACGTCGTAGACACTACGTATATATGTAAAACACCTTTTTCGATGCAATGCCGCAGCTCCGCATTCGGTTTGCAAGAACGCCGTATGAATCGAGCGCTATTGCCGTACGTCCTTGTATCAACACATACCTCGGTATTGTCTTTGTGCAACCGATAAAAGAACAAAAACGGACCGGGTCGCTGCGAGTGCTGTCGCGTGGTCAGCGAACCGCCGGAGTTACGATGTTGCGTCGATAGCATGTATTTACCCCGTAATTCGACGACCGGCGTATTCGGGGTTAGATTTACAGTGGCTACTAAATATTTTATTTCGGTGAGAGGCTGTGTATGTACGCGACATTTGTGAACGGTCGAGTCGAATTGTATATTCGAATCAGAGTGAATGCCGTTTACTCGTATGCTTGATATTCGAGCTCTAAGTTCGGGGGAATAATGATTTGTAACGGCTTCTTCGTATTTTTCTATCCACTGTCTCAATTGAGGTAAATGTGCCGCCCAACTATCTTGATTTTCATCGTCGCTCTGATTTTTCACCGGAGGTTTTGGCTGAAACATCAAAAATTGTATATTGTTGAAAATAGTATAAAATTAACGTAAAGAAATACCTTTTTCCGCACAATCTTTCTTTCTTTTCGTTTCTGCCGTTTTTGTACGAGTTCTTTAGCAGCTTCTCGACGTTGCCGTGCAGCTGATTGTTTCGGGTGATTTTCCAATTTCCTTCTATTAGCCAACACTCGACTTTTAGGTGGGAAATTATTTGGAACTAGAAAAAAAAACATATTACATAAAACGTTAAAATTAATCGAAAAATATATTTACCATGTTCTGTATCTGATGAATCTGAATCACTAACTGTCTCTTTCGGCTTGAATGCTTCCTTAATTTTCGAATCTTTTCTCAATTTAGGATCCATCAACTGTCTATCTCTCAACCATTGCTGTTGGATTGTTCTGGCTTTTTGTCGGTCTATTACTTTACCAGGATCACATTCTTCACATAAATACTCATCAGGGACTTGTCTATTTTTTACGACGCATTGAACATGTTGCCATACTTTACACTTATCACACTCCACCATGTAACCATCATCATGGATAAAACCACTGAAAGTAATTAAAAATATTATTCAATTTAAAGATTTACAGAGCATAAGATCATGGGTTGCACAGTAAAAATTCGAAGCCGATAACCTAACCCGTTCTGTTCTGGAGTCAGGGGCGCATATACGGGGGGGTAATGGGGGTAATTACCCTCCCAGAAATAAAGATCAACTGCAGTGACTTTTTGTTCGATCCGGCAGCAGCGCTTTCTTACTTTCGACGACTGAGCGCCACTAGCTATAAGGACAAGGAACAAGTTTTTTTTGTCACAGACACAATACTTTTCATCACAATTTTTTTTTAAGTCTTACTTAAATATTGCCTCTACCCCCCCAGACTCAAACTCTTGCCTCTACCCCCCCCAGACTTAAACTCTGGATGCGCCACTGTCTGGAGTTATAGCTTCTGAAAGTAATGTAAAATTGTGCTCAATAATTTCATTTATCAACAAAATGATATCAACGAGTCGCAAGTAGGGTTTGATTTTGAAATTTTATTTATGTCAGTCAGTAACATTTGTATGAAATAGTATAAGTACTAAATGTTCCAAATATTCAACTATTTAACTATTCAAGACTAATTTGAAATTGTACTTTTTTGTGGTTACAATGACAGAAGTGAACGAGAAGTAATAGAGATAGGAAATCGGAGACATCCAGATAGCCGTATTTGCTGCTTTGTAATGCAAAAAATTAAAAAAGTATTTATTGAGATTGGAGCAGTGACCAAATGTATTTAAAAAAAATTTCAGGCAAGAAATTTTATTGACCGTATTGTCATAGACTACTTTGCCAACAATCCAAATTATTAAGCACAAGTTTACATTACTTTCAGAAGCTGTAACTCCAGGACAGGTTAAGTTAGCAGCTTCGAATTTTCACTGTGCAATATGTTTAAGTCCTAGTTGTTGTTTACCATGTTTCCATTTCAAAAATTTGTCCACATTCTACGTAAAAAATTAATTAAAATACCACCTTTTCCAAATTCATGTTGTGATAACTTTGCCGTTTATTTTTGAAGAATGTTAAGTGTCAAAGAATGGTTGTTGGTATTCACAAAATTAGTGCCGTGCCGCAAGAAATTGCAAAATTTTTGAAGTTAGAAAATTGGAAGGAGTATACTGGACATTCGCTAAGACGAACATCTGCTACACTTCTTATTGCTGGTGGTGGTGACCTCACTTGTCTTAAAAGACATAGAGATTGGAAATAGAGTACAGTAGCAGAAGCATTTATTGAAGAATCACGTATCAACAAAGAGAATACTGCCAGAAAAATATTGCAACCTGACAAAGAAGGTACAAGTACCTGTTCAGATATTTCCTCGAATGTTTCATCAACAGTTACAGAGAATATTTTGAGTTAATGAAAATCTTTTGAATTGTTTGAAAATTGTTAGTGATAATTTCAGTGGTGCTTTGAATTTTGGCAATAATTGTTCCAATAATTGTACATTCAATATCACTATAAATAACAAATAAATACCTATTATAGTTGCCCAATTAGTTTGTTTTACTAAGTTTGTAAGAGACAATGTATTTTTCTTCAAATTTCAATTAGAGAGCTCAAATGCAATAACTTTTAGTCCTAGTATTAAAAGTAGCGTTTTTAATCCTAGGATTAAAAGTGTTGCTAAGCAACGAGCAAATTTTTGTACGGTAAGGGAATTGATGGCTTTTGCACCTGAAAATAGTACAAAAATGTCAAGATTTTTTGATGGTTGGAGAAAAAAAAAATTAAATCAAAATCGGTTGAGAAATGCGGATTTTACAGGGGTGAATCCAAACAAAATGGGTCACACTGTATATGGGAGGCAAAAATACACAACTAAAGAGGCAGACCAAGAAAGATGGTACTAATTTAACAGAAGAAATATAAGATCTAGTAAGAATCATAAAACAGAGGGATACTGAAAACTTGTAGGCTGATTTAAACACAAATATACTCACCATATGCACCTAGTGACATAATCTCCATACCCATCAAAGTTTTCATTGGTAACAGCCTCTGCTTCAGGTGCAGTATCTGTTTCTTCGCCTTCAGTGTCGTGTTTCCGTTCGGATTCGTCAGAAATATCTGATGCTGCATCATCATCTCTAACAGGTATTAAAGGATTAGAAACTGTAACCATTGGTATAGTAGACATACTTGCAATTGGGGGTGGAGATGTAACGGTACTCGATGAAGATAATAATCGTCCTAAAATGTATTCAATGTTAGTCACTTGAAAAAAACAGTTGCATGATTTTAGAATTACTTTTAGACGATCCCGGTGAATACAAAGAAGGTGGAGATATACCGTTAACTTGTGAAGGTAGATTTATTGCAGCAGACGGCCTGGTCGGAGAATCAGGTGGTAAAGTTGCATTATAGTTGTGATCTAATAATACTGCTTGACATATTAATGATAATGCATCCAATCCAGACTTATTTGCATCTTCTGTTGGTTTACAGGCTTCGCTGAAATAATGAATTAAATGCTCGTTAAGTGTCCATCGACCGGAAAATTTGTCAACTCACCTGGCTGCTTTTATTTCTGGACAAGTAAAAGCATTATCGTATCTTGAAGGCATCATGTCATACTTATTTTGTACTGATGTACTAGAATTACTCAAAGTTTCAATAATTTGTGCGGTCAATGCCTGGTTGAAGGTTAATTCACTCAAATGTTTTTCTGGCATTGGAGGCACATGAACATTGTAAGGGGCATTAGATGGAACTTTGATTCCTTTAACTTTGCCGTGTGTTTGTCTCATTCTCTGAGCTTGTACTGCATGTTTACCAATATAATTTGGTTTATTGGGCATTTTATGTGTCTTTTGAGGTGTAATGGTCCTCAAACCAGAACCAGTTCTAGTTACTTGACCAGGAATACTCTTATTTTGTTGAGAAATTGTCTTTAAATTAGACTGATGTTTGTGCACATAATTGTTTACAGGGGGAATCGTTTTAATTTGACTTTTATGTGTAGGATATGCTTGTTTGGTGGGTGATTTATCCTGCATTAATTTCAGAGGAGCATTTACGTTGGGTTTTACAAAATTACTTGGAGATGACTTATTCAAATACTTTGTAGTGGCACCATTTGGTCCTATAATTTTTTGTCTTGGTATGTAACGTTGATTCGATTTGTTCAATAGAATATTGTTTGCCTGTGAGGTTCCTGGAACAACTACATTGCTTACAATCTTCAATTTATTTCTTTGTCCGTTCAATGTTTTGCTCTGCGAGTTCGTAACAATCTAAAAAAAAATATTAACAAGCATTACACGTTATAGCATTAAACAAATTGTTTATAACATTCCATTATTTACACTTACATTTGATTGTGGAAAAGTATTAGTAGTCAATAGTTTTTGTGGAATATCCATAACTGTTGAATCCGGGCAAGTATTTTTGACAAACACATTATGAGCTCTATTTTCAATAATTGTAGGAACAGAAGATGCATTGTTCGAAGTGTTAGCAGAACTTGCTACTTCTGAAATATTCTTTTCCCCAGTTTGAGGAGTGGTTATAGCCTTAACAACTGTCACTGGTGCATTGAGAAGGGTAATAGTTGCCGATTTTCCAACTGCATTTGTAACATTCAAAGGAGCAGAATTTACCAAAGTAAACTGTGGGGAACTGGACACACCAGATGTAACACACAATGTCTTCACTACTGTTAATGGTCCAGAAGGATTCAAAACTGTTATGAGTGGAGGGTTAACAACCTTTTGTAGTACAGAACCAGTGCTGGGCATCGCATTTGTCACTACTAATTTAGCTATACTCTTTGCAGGAAGTAAAGGCTGCTCTATTTTATCACTACTAGTTTGAACTGGGTTAGATACAACAGACTGTACAATATTTGTAACAACTGTAGGTTGACTTGTAACACTAGTAATAGATTGATTCACAGTTTCTTCTACTAAAGTCTCTGAAGATGTACTCACCTGATTGGTGAGTACATTTGATGATTCAAAACAGACACTCATCATCCTAGAAGAACCAATATTTGAATCATCTTTTTTATCTTCAGTAATTAGCGAATTTATGGTATGAGTGGCATCCCCACCACCACCCTTATTTAATGAATTGTAGGTATCCAGGTTACTACAGTTTCCTGAAACAAAGGCACTATTTTAATACAAACTAAAGGAATTTTAAAAGTACATTAACATCTTTTGACATTGTAGGTTTCTTCCAACCGCAATCAGAAACTGTTAGAAACGATCAGAGAATAGTCGACCATTGCAATCAGTGATAGGAATTACACGGAAGTGAACTTGTTGTTTGCTATGACCAGTTATTCTCTGATAGTTTTTGACTGCGGTTGGAACAGACCCTGTATCTAAAAAATATAGTTTTCTCATTTGAAATTTGCAATTTTGAATTATTCAAAAATTTATGTTAGGATTTTGTGATATTTTATTAATAAACGTTTTGGCAATCCTCACAATGAACAATTTATAATCATCAATTGTTGTTTTTTTTAGTTACAAGCACTATAATTTAATGAATGACCTGCTTACATAAATTTATCAAATCTAGTACCATAAACCAATGCGTTTAATTTAAATATTCGGAATATTTCAATAATTATGATCATAGGTTCGGAAAAACAAAAAAAACTTTATTTATAAAAATTAATGACAAAAAAGATATAGAAAGCAGTTTTGATGAATGATATTTTGCAACAGATAATTACACACTGATTAAATTTTTTCAACTTTAATTAAAAATTAGCAATATAACATATTCTAATCATAAGTGTATCTATGCAGCTTGATATTCGAATTAAAATAGAACTGTCAACTATCCTAACCTATTTTTAACTTAATAAACAAGCTCCATACAAAATTGTAAACAAGGAGGTAGGTATTCTACACAGTTCAAATTTAGTAATCTGGTTAACACACATTTTAGTAATGTGCAAATAAACTGAGCTAATTAGCTTAATTTTTGTTATGCATTTCATTCACAAATGTAGGTATATTTATTACATCAAGAGAAGATAAGATTATTTTGGAATTACATAATATATTTTAAATGAGAATAATCAGAGTTGATTTTATCTTTTTAAATAATTTATTTGGAAGTTTGCAAGGAAGTTTGTCAATAGATATTGTAGGAATAGAGTTACAGCTGCTAGTAAATTGTATAAGTGAAGAGATTTGTGACAATTTTTACTGTACTGTTCAGTGAACAAAAACATCAAATATTGTGTAATTTTGAGGGATAGAAAACAATACCTAATGGTTATTTTTAATCGAAACATTGATTTAAAAAATTATTATCATTGTATTCATACACAACCAAATATTATTTAAAAAAATGGAGACAACTACAAATTAATCAGGAAAGCAGTAATTAGGTGTATTGAACATTTATGTAAAATAAGTTCTAAATATAGCAAGTTAGTTGAACTGTGAAAAGGTAATTGCGAATGTATTCATATATTTAAGCATCTGAATTGTAATTCTAAATGAAGAATGTTTGTGGCAAGGTGTCAAATGTCAAGAAATAATATTTCCAGCCAAACATGTAGAAGAAATACTTTTTATAAATCGAAGAGTATGATTTCAAGTTTATCCTACATATGTGATGTGCACTTTGTATGGAATACGCCTATTAGATGTTTTATTAAAATTTAGAATTATAGGTAAATAAAAAACAAGAAAATAAGATGCCAGGCAGTTACTATGAAGGAGAAATAGATTTGTCGAGGCTAACAAGTATTCCTATAAATGTGGGCAAGTATCTAAAGTGTGGTATGCCAAAAAGAAACCAAAACAATCCCATCTTGTGTAAAAAAGGTAGTTCTGATGTATTTCACACAAATTATGTGAAATTGATTTTTGGTATTGATATAAATCAATTTACTCATATATTATAACATATACTGCTTCAAATTGATATAAAATATGTACATTGGTAATTAAAATTAAATAATAAAGTGTATTTATAAACAATCCTGACATCATTGCCATGTCAAATTTGAATCCGCCATCTTCTTATTTTCCTTCGAGAAATAAAACAGCAATTCTAATTAATTATTCATATAATTGATCAATATATTCAGTATTTTTTTATTTAAAAGTAAAATATATTTAAAGGGTTTCATGGTTTCAAATGTGAGCAGTGTATATTATAATATACCAATAAAAATCATTGCAAACTTAGGCAAATGGCTAAAAGTGACGGCGTCAATTTCCGAGGTCGCGCATGCGTTAATTTCATGTCTGCTATATGTGTGTGGGGCCCGAAAAAGGAGAACACAAAATACAGAATATATTTTAAACTCGCTGCTTATATCTTTCACTAAAGTTTTTTTTTATGTTTAACTTTTCTATATTGATTTTGCGTAGGCGCGATGCACTAAATAATCTAAATTATTGCATGTAAATCTAGGGTCAATAATAGTTCACATCTTAATTAGTTTATGCAAATAGACAGGTACTGCGCAAAGAAAAACAAATTACATAACTTTAAAAATAAATGACAGATTTAATAAAAAACACTATTTATTTAGGTATGTACAAAAACATTCATCGTTTTACAGGCTAAGAAATAAGTTATACGAGTTTTAGCAAATAGTTTGCTGGTAGTTTTTATCAAGTAGAACGTATTGACATATCCATAATAATTTCGATATTAATAACTACTAGAAATTTTCTTAGGAGTATGTACCTACATTAACTAGTCTTTTTTTAAATAATACAACTGGAAATACGCTAAACGTATCCTCAATTGAATTAAAGCTGGTATTAACTCGTTACAGTAGTGTCCATATTTATATCGCGTATTTATGTCAAAATAAAAAAATGATGTTCTCATACACTAAAATTTCTTTCTAAACAAACTCGTTTTGAAATCGAGATTCGTTAGTCTTTCTGCAATGTATGAAACGAAAATATTTTGGATAAATGCACGTTACTACCCGGCAAAATAGAATATAAGTAGTGAAATGCAAATATATTCACGATCCTAACTAAAATTGCCTCAACAAACGGTGTATATCTATAAAAACGAGAAAACTTACCTGGAAATGCTTAAAAAGAAATGTAAGTTTTCAACAACCGATGTAAACAGAAACATTTTTTACTAAAACCAACACTGCGATGCTTTCAACGAACTTTTTTATAACTTTAACACATTTTACCGTTTATTATCACCAATCAAGCAATATTTTGCTAAATTATTACCGCATATTTAGGACAAATTCTATAACACTTTTCAAAAGAGACATCTAAACTAAATATGGCAGCCATATTCTGTACAAAACAAAGGAAATCTAGCTAGGAAACCTTCTTCGATGTTCAGAGTTCGCATCCGTTTTCCGGTCTGAAGCTTTTAAAACGTACTATAGGTGACGCTGCTTTGAAAAAAAATTGACATATTTGACAATTGACATAGTTTTCACGTCCTTCAACTTCAAGGCAAAATAAACAAATATAAGGAATTAAATTTATAATTTATCAACTTCATTTACAAAGGAACTAATAATACATTTTAAACAATTTCAATTTTATTAAGTACGAGGTTGAGCTGGAGGCCAAGTCCACTGTGTTGGTGGAGCTTCTTTCAACAAAGGTTCCCATGGTTTCCAATTTAACATTTTACGGGCAAGTAGTAATTCATTTTCTGCTTGTACAATAATTTCTTCAATTTGACCACATCCTATCTGTCTTTCAATTGTACTTACGTCGGTCGTAGATTTTAAAATTCTAGACCGCTCATTAATTACCTCTTCTGTATGCTTTCTATATGCAGCAGTTTCTGGTATTTTTTGTAGTGTTCTTAAAATCTTACTATATAGAATTCCCAATGTGTGATGAGGATTTTTTGAAACAGTCAGCCCAGTTAATCCTGTCGATAATTTTGTAATCCCTGCCATTATTATGGAATGAAAAAATATAATTCTTCACGTAACTGGATTACACACTTGCCAAGTTTCTTGACAAATGTCAAATTTTATTTTGTCGGAAATCGATACACACAGGTCTCTACTAAATAAGGTTCACAGTAACATTTATAAGTACCTAAAAAATTCTAAAAATGAATAGCAAATATAGTATTTCTTTTTTCTGTTCGACATATTCCTGTGAATGCTGGTTAAATTATCTCTTAATTTACAATAAATGAGAAAAACAGAAATAGTTTGACATATATAGATCTATGGTATTTTTTTTATATTCATCTTTGTGCTTTGATTTTGCTTTCCTAAGTTTCCTATGATAAAAGCTTACAAAAAAATGTTTAAGTGTATGAGAATTCTTGAAAGAAACTATTTATTAAACATTGAAAAAGGGGGGTGCTGTTGGTACTCAAATACAGACCTACAAGTAGAAACGAAAGGCAAGTATTTATTGTATGCTTTACTCCCTTTATAATAACCTAGTTTTTTACATGGATAGTTTAAATGATAGTTTTTTAGGTGATCTTTATTTAAAAAACATTTGAATTGTACAGTACTACAAACATTCCATATATTAAAATGAATAAAATCTTGAGTAAACATAATTTAATAACTTGATTTGTATTTAGATGAGTTTCGAGTACTGAATATCAAAAAACCAAAAGGAGCCTTCCAAGAAAGGAAGCCGAGAAAAGTGATGCCAGTATTACCTCCAAGGTTAGTGTGAGTTTTATATTTCAATTTCAAAAGTTCAAATAACATTTAATTTCAGAACAAACCAAATGAAAGTGGATCAAGATTGGGGGAGTGTTTGGCCTGGTCCAAGATCCTTCCATCCTGCAACAGTTCCCTTACCAGTTCGACAAGGCTACGTAGAAAAACGTGCTTCTCCAAACAAATTTGCAAATGCAGAGTTGGTAAAAATTCCAAATTTCCTTCATTTAACACCTCCAGTCATTGAGAAACAATGTAAAGCTTTAAAGCAATTTTGTACCAGCTGGCCAAAAGCTTTAGATGATGATGAAAATTGTGAAAAACATTTTCCATTTGAATTTACTTTTAGTGATTATTGTTACTCTTCTCCTTCTATAAGAAATCCTTTAGCAAGAATAGTCACTTTAAAGTTCAAATTGGCTTCATTAAAATTAAATCAAAGAGCGAAAGATAAATTTTTAAGGCTGGTTGGGGATAGGTATGATGAAGAGAGTGATTCTGTAACTATAGTCACAGATAGATGTCCGCTTAGGAAACAGAATTATGACTATGCTTTGTACCTAATTACCGCTCTGTATCATGAATCTTGGGTAAGTAAATGTGAGTTTTAAGTTTTTGATTGTTACTTGCATCATTTTTTGTAGAATGTTGAACCATGGGAACAATTGAAATCAGAAGCTGATATGGAACATTATGATTGGAATAAAAGCAAATCTAAAACTAACGTTGAACAATTATTTAGTGCAACTTCAGACCAAATAGATAATATTGGTGCATATAAAGATTCAGTGGATAAATTGATGAATGAAGGTAATTTAAAATGAGTAATTATATTCCAGAATATATTCCAATTGCAAAGGTTTTGTTTTTCATACAAGCTTTATTAATACAGCCTTACATTAGTCTTTGGTGGAGGAGATAAAGAACTTTTGAAATATCTGTGTTTTTCAGGGGAAAATGAGTATACTATTAATAAGTATGGAGAAGCGACTAGAAAACTATTAGGCCTGCCCTCAACTATAATATCTGTAGTGTAGTTTAATACATAAATAAAAATATATTTGTAAATAGAAATGTTTTTCATTTAAAATTACCTAAAAGCTGGGTTTTTTTATTTGCATAGTATATTATAAATAACTCCCAATAAATTTCATTTGAAAAGTTTCAAGCTTGAAGTTGCAGGTGTAAAATACACTGAAATGTCTAACCGATTAACAGGAAATGCCTTATTTTTTAACTAAATATTAATTTACCTACCACTTGGGTAAATTGTTCCATGTGAAATTTTTGAGCTGTGACACCAAATTTCCAAAGTGCAGATTGCGGACTAGTTACGCATGTTATCGAACGCAACGACATGACATTACGTATATATATTGTTCTATGTTGACAGCACGTTGACAGTTGTCACTTAAATATCTGGTTGAAATATGAAAAATGTAATGAACATGAACCGATTTATAAATTTTAGGGATCAATTATAATAATGTTTTTGGAAAAAAATGTTTTGCAGCTACAGTGTATTGTGAAATATTATTGTATATACCCTTTGCCAATTATGAAATAGTATGTTACAGTTTTACAATCTTATTTCAATAACACTGAACAAATAAGGGCGTCATGATGGAATATGAATACGGTTCTTTTAGAAAAGAATCAGATTTTCATAATAAATGTTGTGGCGGAATGTTATGGTGTATTAGAGATATTTGTGGGATTATATGTGCAATTTTAACATGGTTATTGATATTATATGCAGAGTTTGTTGTTATGTCTGTTATACTCATTCCAAGCCCTTATCCAATGTACAGTATTATCAATATGATCATATTCCAGCTATGTGCATTTTTAGCAATAACATCACACCTGAAGACCATGTTTACAGATCCTGTAAGTGTAAAATTATCTATTGTTTTACGAAAATAATTTATCTGTATACATATATTTGCAGGGAGCAGTTCCCAAAGGAAACGCTACCAAAGAAATGATTAAACAAATGGGCTTTAGAGAAGGACAAGTGATATTTAAATGTCCTAAATGCTGTAGTATCAAACCAGATAGAGCTCACCATTGTTCAGTTTGTCAAAGGTAATTTTATAAAATTTTAAAATACAAATGATACTATCACTTTTTCTAATTTCCTAAAAATTCAAAGAACTAGTCAATTGTGTGCTATTGCTTCCACAATAAGGTAATGGGTATATTTTATGTTGTTTTTTTAAGGTGCATTAGAAAAATGGACCATCATTGTCCATGGGTTAATAATTGTGTTGGAGAAAATAATCAAAAATATTTTGTTCTTTTTACGGTAAGCACTTTATTAAATCCTACAATTTTCTTAAGTGGTTGAGAAAACAGCTAGTAATAAACATAATATTGTAAGACAAATTGAGATTTCTGTTGGGTTATATAATATAATTAGCCCAGTGAATTTCTATAATTTTATTTGTATGTTTCTTATAAAAATTAATTTTTAGCTTTATATCGCCACCATATCACTTCATTCACTTTTTCTGGCTATTGACCAATTCCTCACATGTATTCGTCATGAATGGAAAGATTGTACAACATATTCACCTCCAGCTACAGTGGTTCTTTTACTTTTTCTCATGTTTGAAGCCTTATTATTTGCCATATTCACAGCAGTAATGCTTGGAACACAAGTTCAAGCAATATGGAATGACAAGACTGGAATTGAACAGTTAAAAAAAGAAGAAGCTAGGTGGGTGAAAAAGTCAAGATGGAAAAGTCTTCAAGCTGTATTTGGACGATTCTCTTTGCTGTGGTTTTCACCTTTTGCCAGCCCAGCAACACCTAAGTTTAAAAATAAATGTGAATTGTATGCAGTTTAAGTTATTTATACATAGAAAAAAAACTTTTTTTATTGAAGCTTTTTGATCTTATGTGAGTTTAATACCTAGAGACTTTTACAAGACGGGTTGTACTTAAATATTTATATGTTAATAAGTAAATTAATAAAATACAGATATTTAAAGAGTATTATTATAAGTTGCCTGAAAGTAACATTAAAATTCATTTGTGTCTAGTACCTGTCTCCAAACTATGGAAATAAATGGAAAGTAATTTTACAACAAATATAAGCTTCAGTTTAAAGCTTATACCTAATTTGACTTGAGATATTGGACTGTCAAAACGTCGTGAGACAGCCAGAAACTCCACTTGCCATACTTATTTAAAGAGTAGGCTTAAAACTTTATAAACTTGGAGCAAAATCAAGCTTTGATATTAAAATTGGACCATTTTTTAATCTATTAAGGGTAAAACTATTTCCTCTGGCATTCCAACCGCGTTTATATCTGGTGAGGTCTTATCTCAACACTATTTTTCTGTCGTTTTGATGGACTGGTTCCCAGTTCAGAAGGAGACCCATCTCTATAACTGTAACTAGTCTTTGTAATGTGGTATATAATAGCTATTTACATCAAAAGAGCACTAAAGACGATTAACGCCGTTTAATCTAGAAACGAAAATACTGTTTTAATGTTAGATTATTATTATCTGTATCTTTCTTGTGATATATTTATAATTTTTTTCAAAAAATAATTTAGTTTCACTTGGCTACCTTTAACTAAGACATTTGTCACGATATTTTAGAACTTTAGTTCTTTACGTTAGGTTGGAGCGAAGCGACAGGGGGTAATTCGCAAAAGATCTGACCGTAACGTTATGTTACGTTGCTGCGTTATGTGCCTTGAGCCTCTCTCTTTCGTTTACGAAGCAGCAATTCATATGCTTCGGCCGGGAATCGAACCCGGGCCGTCCGCATGGCTGGCGAGCTTTCCACCACTGAACCACCGATGCTACATTAAAATTCTATGCAAAGCTGGTGATATACTTGAATTTATTCGGATACATTTTTTACTATTATTTCCATAAGTTTTTGCAAGATTGATCTTTTTTAGAACTTTAGTTCTTTACGTTAAGTTGGAGCGAGCGGGGGTCGCGGCGCAAAAGATCTGACCGTTACGTTGGTGTGTTTACGAAGCAGCGATTATAGATTGATTAATAATAACTAAAAATAATCGATTGGAAATATTCGAATATTCATCGATTATATACAATCGGTTATGAATCGACTATTTAATCTATTGTTGATAATGGATTATTAAATCGATAAAAAATCATCTATTATTAATCAATTGATGATAATTGATAATAATCGATTATATATGGATTGTTAAATGAAGTTTCATCTAGAGTAAAATAAATTCTGATATTAATATATGTGTATTTATTTATTGATTCAAAAAATGTGATTATTGCTTAAAAGGATCTAAAATTCTTACCGTGTGTCCCGTGACACGTTCTTCAATTCTTTTCATTTGTTTTTCACTATTACAGATATTATTTGTCGTCAACATAAGTAGAAAAATAATTGTCTAAAAACAACTAAACAAGGTCCTAGAAAAATAGACGTATTTTAAATTAAAAAAATAACTTAGTAATAAATGTTTTATTTGAAAAATATATCAAATTTAGTTATAAAAAGTATATTTTGATTATCAGTATCCACTGCAAAAATGTGTTAGAAATCGAAGGACCCATTAAAGCAGTTGCGGCCATTCTGTTGCTTGCAATTATAATTAGTATATACTTTCTGCAGTGAAAAAACATCCCTTATACATATATTCAATTTAAAAAAACTGTACAGTCCTAAAAAAATTATGCACAAAATGTATAATAAGTTTTATTACACACACAACCATTTGGAATGAAAAAATAGAACATTGAAAAAATAAATTAGATTAACAAAAATAGCGGATGAATCAACATTGCAAAATAATTCTTTGGTACGATTGTATTGTAGAAAATGAGACTATTTTTTAGTACCAATAATATAAAATACATAAGAATAAAATATTTGAATTATTATTCAACAAGATATTTTTGGGAACAGTAGACTCGAAAGAAGTATTTGTTTAAGAATAAACATTAATATCAAAATAACAATGTTTGTTGATTCATCCTTTTCAACTTAAAAATCAACTTCTCAAGGTTCCCAACATTTTATATTCAGTCCTTTGCTACCAAACAGATTAGACAATTAACTGTTTAAAACAAAAAGTAAGATTATTACTCAAATTAACAGGTCAGTACCAAATTATTCTTAAAGAGTCAACATAAAGGCATTTAGGATCACATGTCTCTTCTATTTTTGCGTTTTTTTGGTTTTGTACTGGTATTTTCAAGAGAATTTTGAATTTCAGAATCAGTTCCAGAGTTATGACCATCCCCGTCTCCTGACTGACTACCATCATCCACAAGGTCATCCTTAATATCTTCATCATTCTAAAACAAAAAAAGTTGATGAAATATGTTGAAAAAGTCATAAGATCAACTCACTAGTTCATTATCACTATCCTTATCATTTTTCTTGTTCCATTTTGTTGGTGTGGTCATGTGTTTTGGAGGAAAGATTAGGTCAATAGCACATACCAAAATCTGAAATGAAAATTATTTAGATTCAAACCAACTTGTCTAAGAATATACACTTACCAGTCCCAACAAGGCTCCTAAAATAATTGTAGCTATAGCAAAAATTAGGTACGATCCAACACTTGGCAGTCCAAGTTCTTCTGTTAGTTTATTATGAATTTGCTAAAATGATTAAAACATAACTAGACTAAGAATTTTTTATATAAATAAGTGGATGCAAAATGTTCATTATACCATTTTACTTACTCTCAGAAGTTGTGATAGCTTAAAGAAAGAAGAAACAATGCCCATCTGAAAAGAATTTGGTGATTTCCAGCTGGAAACTGGTTCTACTACTTCCCATTTTTTATCTTCAATAAAAGAGGTAAAGGCATTAATATCTCTTGAACCTTTATATTGTCGAAATTGACCATTTATTACACTACAAAAAAAAAAGTAAAATAATCATTTAACACTGAAAATTCAATTAATTTCTGTAGATCTATACATAAATACATATATTTGTTGTGCCAACAGAATAAGTACATACTGAAATATTGTAGGTAAGGCAGTAACCATAAATCTACCACTAAGTCCTGGTGAAGTAGTAACATCAACAGCACCAATCTTTATGCCTAAACCGGGTCCTAGCTGAGCAAATTCTTTCCATTTGTGTTCTAATGCTTTACAGGCAGGACACCAAGGAGCATAGCTGTAATTAAAATAGCTCAATTTATTAATAAAAAACCAACGAAACAAAAAAATAAAAATAGTTTACAGAGGGCAATTTCATAAGCACCAAAATAAAAAAAGCTAAATATGGATTTAGGTTTTTTATATAGACAGAAAAGTATGATTCAGAATTATTACTATTTATGTTACACATTGTCAGTTTGACACGAAGGCAGTATGCCGGAGAAAAAAATAATGCAAATAACTTACAACTCCACGAGCCATTCACCGTTCAAAATTTCATTCCAATTATCTTCATCAAGTTCTATAACAGTTTTCTGGCTGTTTGTAAAAGTAAAGATACTAAAAAATACTAAAAATATACAAAAGTTGACTGTGCTACAAGCCATTACAATAAAGATTTTTTACTAGAGTATTGTCTGTCATTTGTCAAATGATGCTTCTTGTGCTTATGTCAGTGTCAATTTCTATCATGGATTTCCCCAGAGTAGAATATTTAACTTAAATGTAAAATTATTTCGCAAAACGCTTATACCATTATCAATATCTCATCCAAAAACATTTATAGATATGATGTCTTTCCTAATCCAAGAAAAATAAGATTATCCCAGTTATTTCTCTTTTCTCTATGGCCACCAGCATACCAAAAACTGCTCAATCTATAGATCTATGTTCTTCATTCTTAACCTATAAAACTTGCATGGTTGATATTTTGCAAATGCAAACATGAAAGTTAAAAAACCAAGTTCGCACGCTCATAATATTGATTTAGAAGATGAATTGGATGATTACGAAGACTCTAACAAATGGTACGAAGAGGTATGTTGAATGGATATGTTAATTCCTTTCATTAATTGCTCTATTTTAGATTCAAGAAGATCCAAAAAACTTCCCCAAATCTACAGAGCAGGTTCTGATAGAATTAAAGGACGAAGCAAAGAAATGCCATGACTCAGAAGTACTTAATCACAATACAAGTTAGTTTTAAGCATATACATTAATTGAAATTGAATAAATGTTTTCAATGTGTTTGCTATTAGCCTATGTTGTTGGGTGTATTACTAAATTCCTATGTATTGTAAAATGATTTTAACTTTTTTTAGAGATTTCAAAAACAAATTCTAATTTCCAATGGATGAAAACGGTCATGTCTAAGGGTACACTTTCTGATAAAATTGCTGCTCATACAGTAATGATACAAGATAACCCGGTAGCCAGTTTAGATACCATAAGAAATCTTGTTGGTATGGTGAAAGTTGGAAAAAAGAAAGAGTGCACATCTGTAATGGGTAAGTTTTAAAATTGGCACACTGTATGTCTGCAAACACTAATAAATATAATTTTCAGAAACATTGACAGAGCTATTTCTGACAAATCTTCTAGTACCAAACAGAAAATTAAAATCATTTCATCAAAGGCCATTATCACAGCTCAATGAACTTGCATCTGGCAATGCAGTCACTAGAAGAAAAATATTAAGTTATTGGTATTTTGAAGATCAGTTGAAAGAAATATATGCCACATTTGTATTGGCTTTAAATACAGTGGCCCATGATTCTGTTGAAAACAACAAAGATAAAGCAGTTACAGCTATGTACAAACTTTTGGTTGACAATTCTGAACAAGAAAAGGTGACAAAAATAAATTATAATATTCTAGTGTGGATTTTTTTGAATTTAACGTTTAGTGATAAAATATCATTTATATTTCAGAATCTTTTAATATACATTATAAATAAACTTGGTGATCCATCCCAAAAGATAGCATCCAAAGTTATTTATTGTCTAACACAGCTTTTATTCAAACATATAAATATGCAAATGGTAGTGCTAAATGAAATAGAAAAATTAATATTCCGACCAAATATATCCACTCGAGCACAGTACTACAGCTTGTGTTTTTTGTCCCAATTTCATTTGAGTCATGAAACAAGTGATATTGCTAGAAAGCTTATAGAAGTTTATTTTTCATTTTTTAAATCCTGCATCAAAACAGTAAGTATTATATTAATTATAATATATAAATTTTAATCTGATATCACAATTTTTTTAGGGTGATATCGATAGTAGGATGATGTCAGCACTTCTTATGGGCTTAAACAGAGCATATCCATATGCAAAACTAGAATATGAAAAGGTTCAGGAACATATTAATACAATGTATAGATTGGTACATTTGGCAAATTTCAATATTAGCTTACACACACTTATGTTACTGTATCAAGTATCTGATTCGGGAAATGGTGTTACAGATAGGCAAGTTATCTAAAACAAGAATTTTCAATTGTAAATTATCGTATTATTATTTTAGGTTTTATGGTGCATTGTACAGAAAACTTTTTGATCCAAATTTGTTAACAACTACGCACAGGGCAATGTTACTAAGTTTAATTTATAAAGCTTTGTTAAAAGATAAGGAAGTAAATAGAATTAAAATGTTCATTAAGCGGCTTTTACAGGTGATAACTACTATTTCTCAAATAATAGACTATGGAATACTACCCCTGTTTTTTTATAGATATCTCTCTTCACACAACCTTGCTTTTCTTGTGGAATTTTATTTTTGGTGTCTCGTCTTATGATGAAAAAAGTTGGTTTACAAGCTCTAAATTCTAAACAGACTGTTACATTGAATGTTGTTGAGGATGATGACAATGGAAATAGTGTTTTTAAGAATGAAGATGTCCCAGAAATTAAACAGGAGGTTGAGGACGAAGAATTTAAACGAATTGAGGTACATATTTTATATGTTGTTTATTTTCTTATTTTTCAATTATTCTGACTTGTAGGCGAATCAATCAACAAATACAATTTCGGATCTTATTGAAATTAAAGAAGAGAGTGACGATGTCAAACCTGATGTAGACATTTTACAAAGATCCATAGCAGGCAATACTCCTATGAAAAAGGAAAAAGAAGCAATTTTAAAATATAATCCTTTAGCCAGGAACCCATTATATGGCGGTGGAGAATTTTGTGTTTATACAGAGTTATATAACCTTAAAAATCATTTTCATCCCACCGTTTCTCTTTTCGCTACAAACATTATTAACGGAGAAAGTATTACGTATAATGGAGATCCTCTTAATGATTTTACACTTATTAGATTTTTGGATCGGTTTGTTTTTAAAAATCCCAAGAAAGTAACTGAAACTGGTAGAGATTTAATGTTTGGAAAAAGAAAATTATACAGACCTAAAGGTGTCAAGTCCATATCTGTTAAATCTGATCATTATGCCAGGGAGAACTCTGAAAATATTCCCGTTGATGAGCTTTTCGTTCATACGTAAGTCTAATTGAATTTTGGTTATTTATATAAATATTATTACGATCTTATAGACCAGACAAATTGAGTGACGTCACAAACTATTTTGACAACAGCCCGGTGGTAAAACAATAAACAAAGCGTTCAGAACATGTGGTACTTAATAATGAGGTTATGCTGATTTATACTGATAGATCGTGTTTGAGTTTAGTTGGTTTTGCTTAAATGTTTTTTAAAAGTTATTTTAATTGTTGAGCTTGCATATTTAATAATATATAATATAGTTTAATAGTTGTTTTTTGTTTAATAATTTTTCATCATATCTATTGTTTATTGTTTTACCACCACCGGGGTATTGTCAACTGTCTTGGACATGTCCTATAGGTTTTTGAAAAAAAAGTTGTTATGTAAAGTTTGGTAGGGGGTTATTACAAACAAGGAAGAAATTAATGCCACAACTGAAAAGTGGGAATGATGATTTGGGGGGTGGAAAAAGACATTGCGATTTCCGACCAAAGTTGAGGTCCTAGAAAAATAAGTTGTGTTGTAGATCTCAAAAAGACAAACTGTACAGTTTGCATAAAATTAAAATTACTTTTCTTTTGCTTCAAGATATTTACAGAAAAAATATCAACAAATGGGTTCAACAGAAAAGGACGACAGTGATGTTGAGTCGGTTCAAGATGATGAATTTGAAGAAATGTTGGATAAATTATCAGGTCATAAAAATGACGAAGAAGAAGATGTTGACTACTTGAATGAAATTGGAGAAAATTTGAAACACGTTGATAATAAAAAGAAGAGTATGTAATGTTTTTAAATTATTATCTTTATATATAATTTTTTTGTACAAGTTTATGTACTACAATTCATTAAAAACAGTGGTAGAGTTTGTTTAACCATCCTTTGCCGTTACGTCATAAGCGGTGACGTATTCTGCTGTTTTACGTATGTCTTATATTAGTTGAATGTTATTTTACACTTAACCTCAAAATTATAATCAATGATATATGAAGAATTGTTTTCAAAATATGACAATATGAACTGTCAAAAGTAGAGTTTGTTCAACCATTCTTTGCCGTTACGTCATACATTGTCCAGCTTCCTCTCTCATTCATTAAATGGATGAGACGGAAATATGACGTCATTAACATATTTCTTATCTAAGGCCGACATAAATTGTATCTGCTACTTTTGACAGTTTAGTTGTCATATTTTGAAAACAATTAATATGTCATTGATTATAATTTTGAGGTTAAGTGTAAAATAACATTCAACAAACGTAACGGCAAATGATGGTTGAACAAACTCTACAGTTCCTGAATTGTTTATGTTTACAGTTGGTCCCGGTAGGTGTCGATTTACACTGAACTCCTGGACCAATCATTTACTTATACATTTTAATCCATCATTTCTGTATTGGATTTAAATGGCTTGAATAAATGTTTGTATGTGTTACAGAGACAAAGGAAAGTGAAGGCGATGATGACAGCGACGATTTATTGGATGATGAAGACGACGATTTTGACGATGACGAGTTTGATGAGGAAGATGAACTAGATATGGACGAAGACGAAAAAGGTAAGTAAAAGTCGAGGGGGAAACTGCTGATGGTATTTGGTGTACATTAGTAGATATGGTATTTTTGATAAAATTTTGGTATTTAAAAAAAAATTTGGAAATATTTGGTATTTTTATAGTAATTTTGTGGTAATATCTTGCAGTTTCCAGGATACTTTTATAATATGCGCGTGCGCAGTAACATCGATAATAGAGTACACGCATATTTCATATTTTGCTTCGATATTAATTTATAATAGTAAATATGATATCAAAAATTACTAATAATAGGAAATAAACCAGTTTCCATTGGAAATTACTCCCAAATTTCAATGCACTCTCCGACCAGAAACCGAGGATTTCCGAACGCTACCGATGATACGTGTGACGTCATATCTCTTGTGTTAACTTATGTCAATATGGCCGGTATTGCATTAGGTTATGTGTAGTTGTCTGTTTATATTGTATTTTAATCAACTATTAATTGCTTCATCGACGTAAAAATATCATTTATATGTTTGTTTGAGAGCATTACGTGTTTGTTTGTGCTTTTTTTTATTTCTAAAAGTCAACGTAAAGTGGACATAAATATTCGATATTTCCGAGGATATTTTAAAACTTTTAGAAGAATATATTTTATTTACTATAATAGTTCAGTGTTCAGTGACGATTCTTTCATATCTCGTGAGTAAAGATATGGCTAGCGAAGGTTTTGTAAAAGCACAAACTGATAACTTGCCCAAAGTAGACTCATGCTGCTTGAATTTATGAAGTCAAACAGCTGCTTTAATTCAGAGGAAATAAGAGGAGTTAAAGCATTATCGTAAGTACGATTTAAACTATGTTTTATTTATATAATATATACCAACCATATTTCGATGTGTGGTCGTAAGAAAATGCTGTTTTTATGGTTGTATCCTAGACATATAGGTACATAACCTCAAACTATTTAAGAATAAAAATTACCAGCATAGAAGTAGGTACTTACATTAAAATGGTCTTCACAAACAAAAGTAATGTCCTTCTCATAAGTGTATTTTTGCTTGCGCCACCAGGTAAAGTAACAAATATTTTGTCTGGAGTTTTAATAGACGTTGTTTTACACACTGTAGCAATGTAATACTTGGAATACAAAGTTTTTTTTCGGCTTTATCCATTTTTAAAGCTTTCAGAAACAAATTAGGTCACAAGAACTCAGAGCGTGATACACGAATAAGAACGTAAACAAATGACGTCACACCATGGGGCAGCCATCTTTATGACGTAAAGCGCGTTTTGGCGGACTTTCAAATTTTATGATTTTTAACGTCGTTTTAAAAGTAAATTTTATATTTTTTTGAAAAAATAGGCATGCAACCCTTGTCACAACCACATCATCTAATCGCCGATTTTCATGCGCTGCATTCGGCTCTTTACACCTTTTTAAAATCTTCTCGCTTTGTCTCTTAAACGTCCTACAATTAATATAAACAATATAAACGCAGATAGAGTTAAGAGTGTACAGCTCTACACTTACTTGCGTAAATAGTGAGTTAGAGCTAGCATTGAAAGCAAAAGACGTGGTAATGTTGGTATTTTCTGGTAATTTTTGGTATTTTAATTTGGTAATTTTGGTATTATTTCTCAAATATATGGTATGTAAGTGTACACATTTTGGCCAGCGGTTTCCCCCTCGGTAAAAGTATACGTATTTAATCAAAGAAATTATTGTATATAATTGATTTTTAGAGTTGCTCGGTGATTTAAGTGACGACGAAGAAGAAGCTATAGAATTTTCCGACGAAGAACCTACTAAAAAGAAATTCAAAAAAAGGTCAGACAAGGGCGATATTATGTCAAACTTTGCTTCGGCTGAAGAATTCGCAACACTTTTAGAAGAAGAAGGACAATCTAAGGTCAAACCAGGAGGATCAAATGCTTTTGCTAACAAAGATAATGCAGGTAAATAAATATCAATAGTTTTCATGAATATACTTGTTTTTCCCATTAGATATTAATCTTATTTCAATTTATTTAAGACATGAAGCAGCTAGCATGGGAAGAAAATCGAGATAGGTGGTTAAATAAATTCAACAAAACAGTGGGAGGCGGTAAAGGAAGGAAATTTGGTAAAAAACAAAATGATTTTAGTAAAAAGAATAAAGGTGGTAATAAAAATAAGAAAATAAAACGCTAAACACTGGAAGTAGAAATTTTTTTAACATTTTCAATTGTTATTAAAAAAATATGTAATATACACTTTTTATTACCATTATGAAACGTTTTTATCCCATAGAGATACTACAGATAGAGACAACAAGCCATATGCCATTGTGTAAGTGGGAATGTCCATCTTAACTCATGTAAGAGAGGAAGAGACAGACGATCAGAGGTTAATCTGTCGTTGTCTGTGTCTACAGCATGCGAGCCATTAGACCAGAACCAGAACCTTTGACTTTCTATCTCTCTCTTATAGGCTGACGGGTTCCGAGCTGGCTTCTTGCTTCTATATGTGGTTCTCAAGCTTTTTGAATAATGTACCACACAATTATTTTTATAATTTTTGTAGGTACCTCCTAACCAAAATACTTATCTAGGTTGTGTAGGTCTAAGTAGGAAATATTAATAGAATTTTATAAAGCGTGTTTTGCAAGAGAATGATGATCAACATTCCTTCTTGCCCAACATTCACTGAGTTCGTAGTCCTTAAACTCTAACTTCATTTACCATCACACAACAAATTTTTTTCTCGTTCGGTTGCAGCAAGAGCGAGATTGTGTATCCATTCGAATTCAGAGTAGTTTTCTGTAAAGTACTGTAATGCTTTTCTTATTTATTTAAACAGTTTTTACCGTGGGATAAAATTATACGCTCACTATGGCTAATTACTATTGATTTATTGAAGAAACACTTACACACTATAATAAACTTAATTTATATACACACTACTTAATGTCTATTAATTTATCTACACTCGGTATAATACTTGTCCTAATTTATCTTCAAAACTATTTATATTCACTATCTGTTCACTCACTGTATACTGAAACTGTTTACCGATTCACTGTATACTGAACAACTCCTCGAAAACCCGCGTATATATAGTTCTTTGCAGCTCTAGAGAATTCTTGAATATACCACCTCTGCGTATACTTTATAATTCGAGAACATTCGCGATAAACCATGGTACGCTTCGAGAACCGTCTGAATATTACCTGCGAAAGAACCTTTCTAGAAAGGTCGCATTCATAGTTTGCGACAGGACCGGCTTCTGAATCAGTGAGTTCGTAACAGTACTCGTTAAACTGCTTGATTAATTTATTACAATGAATCTTGAAATTTAACAGTACATCGGGATTGATATTAATTTCATTATCTACAACAAAGCTTTTTGTTCGTTTTGACAGTACACCTCATCTACCATTATTAAGATTTCGGAAGGGAAACTAATTATATAAAAAAATATTGAATAGAGAATACAATTTATTGAAATAATATGTTAACAAAACAGTATTTAATCAAAGTTGAGAAACTTCATATAAGTAAGCACCAAGAAGCTTAGGCTGTAAAATAAAACAAATATTATTTCAGTGTGTCTAGAGTTCCACCAACGGAATTATGAATTTAACATCAGAATTCCTCCTTGGAAGTTTATATGACATAATTATCTACGAAGCCGGAGAATCGGCGCTAAAATAACGAACTATTCATATTTATTCAACGGCGAACGCCTCAACAAAAACCTTTTTATACTCACCCCGTTAAGATAGTTTCTTATATCGATTTTTTCATTTTGAGAATGCGCTCCATCGTCTCCCGCACCTACGGGCAGTAGAAGAATATTTTTTCCGGTGATGTTTTGAAAAGTTAACGTTAGTGGAATCGAGCCTCCCTCGCGGGTGAGATCCGGATAGACATCGTAAACATGTTTAGTTGCTTTACTAGCTGCAGTGTAGTGTGGATGATTCGGATCTTCGGTCCATGGTTCACCACCGCGAGTCATATACACCTATGAAAAGAGGAGTTCAATTAAAGGTCGGCCAGCAAAAAGTGGTTTTTATGACAAGAACCATTCAAATCATACGATTTTTGCCCGTAAATCTTGAAATCTAAAATAACGTTGTAGCTGAATTCTCCATGCATCGGAGGCCATTTTCAAGAAATGTAATAGAAATTGTTCTCTAAACATTTTGTTTGTAGATAGGTATAAGAATAGTAAGGTTGCTCTTGCTCGTGAAGTAACTTGTTTGATGGAGGCAGCATCACCTGTAAACATGATTCTCAAAACGGTTGCCAGAAATGATGACATTGCCAAATCTGATAGTCGTAAAACAGTAAATATAATTAGTAGTGTAGGTATGACACCAAGTGTAAATTTTTTACACGAGCCTCAAATAAATATAGAGATGGGATAGGTTTGATTGGGGCAGTTAATCATAGCAATTTAAAAATTTTTCATATCAATATTAACAGTTTAAGATATAAATTAAATTACTTGGATGCTTTATTTGCTAATAACTCATATCCTGAAATTATTTGTATAAGTGAACACAACTTTCATGGGAGTGACATTAACAACTTTCAATTTATTAATAGTTATAATATAATTAGCCACTACTCCAGAAATATAAATGATAGAGGAGGGGTTGTTATTTATGCCCACCAATCTATTCGGATGACTGAAGTAAAGTTATCAATACCTTCCGTTGAAAAAGACTTTGAATATTGTGTAGGAAGAGTTGCTGTTGACAAGAAAACATATGTTGTGGTTTGTATATATCGTTCACCATGTGGTAGTTGGGAGAATTTTATGTCGAATTTGGAAATACTTTGTTATGAACTCAAAACCAGGTCCGAATTCTTAATTATGTGTGGGGATTTTAACAATGACTTTCTGGTGCCAAATACTCAACTAAAAGCAATGCTAGAGTTACTAGACTCATATAAAATTATACCTCATATTGACAAACCAACGCGAATGAACAGGTGCTTGGACAATATCATGAGTAACATTGATCATGATTTATTGGCCGATGTTATTTATGCACCTTTCTCTGATCATTTAGGACAAATTCTGGAATTTACTTTGCCAAAAACTCCAGTTAAAAAGCCAGTTTATTCAATGGGCAGGCCCTTTAATGAAATCAATAAACAGTCTTTTAAAAATAAAATATCAAGTGAAGATTGGAATAATATAATCAACCATAATGATGTTGATATGTCCTACGATAGCTTCATTTCTTTATTTAATTATTACTTTGAAGGCAGCTTTCCAATAAGACGCAGCTATGTGAGAGAAACCAAAAAGTTATGGGTCACTGCAGAAGTGAAAAAATTCTCGCAAGACCTTAGAGACTTACATCATCTATGTTTAAATAATATAAACAACAATGAGTTGCAGCTTTTATATAGGTCTAGAAAGCTGGATTACAGGCATTTGGTGGATAGTTGTAAAAAAAGGTTTAACCGGGACATTATTTTAAATTCCGGTAATAAGTCCAGGGCAGTCTGGAAAGTGATACAGGGGGATGTTGGAGCTGGAAATTCTTCAGTGCCATTAGCAATGGTTAATAATGAGGGTCAGGTCGTCAACAACCCTTCAGATATTGTTGAAATGTTTGTTGATCAGTTTACACCTAATATTCAGACTACTTCCAACTTAAATGTCAAAATTAACCTCAATAACCCTAATTCATTTTTCTTGAGACCAACAAATTTCGAGGAAGTGGTAATGATAATTAAGAATTTAGCGAATAAGTACTCCAGTGGGGTGGATGGCATTCCTGCAACTATAATTAGATATGTAGCTGAATATGTTGCTGAGCCTCTGACGGATCTAATAAATTTGACATTTGTGACTGGTCACTTTCCGTATAAACTTAAGCATGGGAAAATTACTCCTGTCCATAAAAAAGGGTCAAAGCATGCTTTCATGAACTATCGTCCTGTATCTGTGTTGCCGGTGTTTTCTAAGGTGCTTGAGAGAGTTATGTACAATAGACTCTTAGAATTTTTAAAATCACAAAACTTACTGGCACAATGTCAATATGGCTTCCTACCTGGAAAATCAACTGAAAGGGCTATATTTGACTCCCTGAAGTATTTGGTGGATAGGATTGACAAAGGGGAATTAATTGCAGGTATTTACTTTGATCTCTCAAAAGCTTTTGATACACTGGACCATAACAGATTGCTGTATAAGTTACAATGTTATGGGGTTAGGGGACTTCCACTACAGCTTTTCCGATCTTATCTATATAACTGGTAGAAAGCAGCAAGTGGTACTTAAGTATGAGCTTGGCAATGAGATAAGGTCTTTCTACTCTACTTTTAAAAATATTGGAATGGGAGTTCCTCAGGGTTCTATTTTGGGACCTCTATTATTCATAATATATGTGAATGATCTTCCAGATGCTCTATCCGTACCAGCGGTGTATCAGTTTGCGGATGACACATCATGTTTGATAACTGGTCCAGATCTAAAGGCCATATCTGAGAAGTCTACCGAAGTAATTGATAGCATGATTAATTGGTGCAATGAGAATGGACTTACATTAAATAAACAAAAAACAGCTGCAATTCAGTTTCATAACAGAGTTAGACCTGATCATGACGTTTATATCAGGGTTGATGGTAGGTCACTTCCTATTCAACAAGAAACTAAATTTCTAGGGGTAGTGCTTGATGGGGGTATGTGTTTTGAGCTACACATTTCTGGGCTTGTGAAGCGGTTGAATCAAGCTTGCTATGCTGTGCGGAAACTGAGCTGTTCAGTAGATCAGAATGTTATAAAAACATATTACTATGCGCACGTTCAATCTATTTTGAGTTATGGTCTGATTTTTTGGGGGGGCTCACCTGCTGCGGAAAGGGCATTCGTATCTCAGAAAAGGATAATCAGGTGTATTGCTGGAGTGGGTGTCTTAGATTCGTGTAGACCTTTATTTAAAAAGCTGGAGTTAATGCCACTTACTAGCTTATACATGTATAATCTGGCTATATTTGTCAAACGCAATGGCAATCTGTTTGTGAGAAATGTAGATAAGTACAACAACCTCACCAAAATTACAAGGTCAGCTAATGAATTAAGAGTGAGTTCTCACAGAACAGCGTTCTTTGAGAGAGGTGCTGGATTCAGAGCTGTGAAAGTTTATAATAAGCTGCCTGTTGAAATAAAGAATATTAATACCATCTACTTGTTTAAAAAAAAATTGAAAAATTATTTTATTCAACAGTGCTATTATTCCGTTGAGGAATATTTTAATGCATAGCAGTGCACTTATCTTTTAAGGAATATTTAAGTGTGTAGTGCTGTATTACTGAGAATATTTTAGTGTGTTTGACCCAACTTTTAACTATAAACTTTAATTTAAAAATTTTATTTACATTTGTCATGTAATTTTTCTTCTTTTAGTGTATTAGCCTACATGATTTGTAATGACGAATTCTATATCACTTTTGTGATCAAATGAATAAATAAATATTATTATTATTATTAATAATTCTAGGAACTTTTGGCAAGTCACCATTTCTTTCCTGTTATTCTGTCACTGTCATTTTTTTGTTGGCCATACTGATACTCATAAGAAAAGTAAGGTTATATTTACAAGACGTTACCTTCATTTTATTAGGACTTCCTCTAGTGCTCCACAATTTATTGACGTAGTCCACGACGTACTTACTCGTCTGTGAGGGAGTTTGATTAGGAACAATTCTAACGGAAAACTTTCCGATTACTTTCCGTGGAATGACAGTCTTTGATCCAGGATCACTGAAAGCCCCTTCTATTCCATGAAGTGACAGACAAGGTAATCTCCAACGGTGCATCAATATATTTTCTTTGTCGTCGTTATGTATCAACTTTTCAGTACCTATGTCATTACGATATTCATTCACATCGAAATCTATGTTTTTGTATAGATTACTTTCAGTTTCCGTAATAGGCGTTACTTCATCGTATATACCAGGAACTAAAATTTTACCGTCTCTGTCTACGAGTTGGTTCAACAAATATATCAAGTCAGTCATAGCTTCATGGCTGAAAAATCGCTAAGTTTTACTGCCTAAAAAAGCTCAATAAAACATACTTACACCGTTCCTCCGTAAACACCACTATGTAAATCTTTAGAAGCACATTCGACTTCAAGGTAAAAATAACAATTTCCTCGAAGTCCGTATGTAATGCAAGGCTTTGTTGTTCCTAGCCAATAGTTATCTGATATACATCCGTAGTCTATGCCAGCTAAGAAATTGTTTTTTTCTGATTCTAGTAGCGCTGGTAAACCTACACTACCACTTTCTTCCATACCTTCAAACACAAATTTTAGGTTTACAGGTATGTTTTCACCAATTGCCTAAAATTAAAAAAAAACTGATGTAGAGGCTGTACTTTGAAGCCAACATTGAAGTTGTTTCTTTTGTTCCAAAACAAGGATACAAATACAAAAAACAAATGTTTTTCTTCTAAATATACTGAAAATATTTTTGGCCATGGCGAAAATAAAATACTGTAATAGTTTGAAATCTTTATATTTATATTAAGAGGTGCCACATTGATAATTGCTATCCTCCATTTAAATAACATGGAAATAAAATTGCCATGTGCTTTCTGTTCAGAACTTGCTGCTTACCTGTGAAATGATGCATTATAAACATCACATATACTTTATTTCTTTAATTAGTAATATACAACAATTCACCACGAATATTATCAAACCAGTAAATAAAGTATCCTTAATTGATTTATATTCAAATTTCTACACAACATCTAACATAATTGAATACAACAGCCATAACATATTTATTAAAAATCAAAACACACAGCTGCATTTATGGTTAAATGCAGAATTACAAAAACCTACAAACTGAAGTGAAATAAATGTGTTTAATTTTTAAATTTCAATATCTTTTAAAAATGGCTCGGATTATCAAGGATCTTGGCCATCCCTGGCTTATAACTTTGCACTTGTTTACATAAGGTTCAATCAGCATATTTCTGTTACACCCTGTGTATTACCTGCCAAATTTAACTATCGTCTTACTATCTAAATAAATTTTTTTGTGATTCTTCAACTACCAATTAAAACTATTTTACATTTAGTGATACAGGGTCGTAAACATACAAACTCAATTGAATTTTTAGGATGCTTCTCTAGATGCATTAAATAGATTCCATTTCAAGCCAAAAAATAAAAAAAAACCTCTCCGATACCATTTTTAACCCCCAAAACGTGCAAAACTTTGACGATACATTTTTGGCATTAAAATTGTCTGCGGAAAAATAAAAAGGAAATGGTAGATTCGATTTTTTATACCCTTTCCAATTATAATGATCAATTAAAAAAAATCTATATACAGGGTGTTGTTTTTAGAAAAGACGAGTTTTGAAATTTTTTGTTAAGCCTAACCTGCATTATTTTTTTGGAGATACTTTTGATGGAGTTTCTAGGTAATGGTTATTACGTGTACCAAATTTCAAAATAATATATAGTTGAGGTTCGAAAGAAATAGGATAAATTTATAAAACACCCTGTATCTCGGTTGTGAAGTGTAGAAGACACATTAAACATAGATTTTTGGAAGCACCAAAGTGATCCCCATCTACAGTTAAAGTTAGGCCCTCTCCCAATGAAACACCCTGTATAAACTTGATGTATATTTTGGGTAATATTAAAAAAAATAAAACTAACATAGAGTGTAAATATTTATTAATAAAATATATATTTATGGTACTTTATTTCCATTTAAAGTTGAGCAACTTCATACAAGTATGCGCCAAGTAATTTGGGCTGAAAAATAAAATATATATTAGCATCAAAAAAACAGTCAAAACATTTCTGAAATAAACAAAAAAGTGCTTTCCTCAATAAAACCGTTCCTGGAGCGTTAGTCCCAGTCATTATATACAGGGTAGTGAGAAAGTCTGGCACCAAGTCTTTTTCTTTGAAAATAATAAACATAATTATAAAATTTTAGGGTTATGAACACTATTGTATTCTTCGTTTTTAGGAGGAACTGCTAAAAAAAACGAAGAAGGAATTATTTGTTAATTCTTTCCAAAGAAAATGACTTGGTGTCAGACTTTCTCGCTACCCTATATATTTCAAAATGCAAATGAAGCGAGAGAGCCAAATTTTTGGATATTACATGGGGGGGCATAAACGCTTAATTTTGAAGTTTCACATACATTTTTTTAATTAAACGTCAGAGAATGTGATTATAATTTTGAGGTTAAGTGCAAAATACGTCACCGATGATGACGTAACGGCAAAGGATCGTTGAACAAACTATACTCACTCCATTAATGTAATTTTTTATATCAATTTTTTCGTTTTGGGAATGTGCTCCGTCATCACCAGCTCCTACCGGTAACAAAAGAATGTTCTTTCCGGTAACTTCTTGAAAAGTTATCGTTATTGGAATAGAACCACCTTCACGGGTAAAATCTGGCACGACATTGTAAACATATTCAGTAGCGGCGCTGGCAGCAGAGTAGTGGGGATGTTTCGGATCCTCTGTCCAAGATTTACCAGCATCTCTCATAAAAATCTACAAGCAAACAATTGTTATTACAATAAGACATTTCTAGTCTAGTTAATAAAAAGACACTCAAAGCCAAATCAATATTCTAATCTTACCTGTAACGCACTGATACGTTGACAGCTCGGGATATGTACCATTACAGACCTCAACCACGGAATACTATAACAATCAAAAGGGTCTCTCTCTGTCGGCTCTTTTGATCTATGTCAGACAGAAATTTAAATGACACTTCAAATTAGAGCTGGCAACAGCTTTCTCATAGACAGCTTCCTAACGACATGAACACAAACAACAATCTAGGCAATGTCGAAATGTGATCCTATTTTCGACAGACTGTCACTGCGCAGAAAAGCTGCGCGTACTTATTGTTCTTTGGAAAGAGACCCTTCCGATTGTTATAGTATTCCGTGCCTCAACTTATTTAACAGTGCTGCCAATGAGGTTATAATTTTAGACACATGGGTTTAAATTGGGATACCTGGCGGCCGGGGATAATTTGTAATAATTTTGAATGTTTCGATCAGGTTTACATTCTTGGAACACTCAATGATTTTCTTGAAAATTCGCAGAATTTCAAATTTCCGTGAATATTCACAGATAACATATTCCCAGCCAAAATTCAAAGATTTCACTTTTCAGTTATGTATGGCTAGGGTTGTGAGACAATTTTACTAACAATGTCACATCACGGTCATAATGAAAATGACAGTCACGTCAGATATTTTTATGACACCCTTGTCATTTATTTTTTATCAATTTTGATTAAAAATATATCTGACCGCCATTTAACTATATGTCAGTAATAAACACTATAACTGACCATCATTAAACTATATTACAGTCATATATTCAAAAATATCTGTTTTGGGGTTGCATGATGGCTTTACTTATAATACATTATATAAATATAATAAGGTAAAGCAATTAAAATAATGATAAATGACCAAAATAACGTATAAATGACGAATAAATGACTTGTCACGAGTCACGTAAATGAATGACCGTAATTTTACATCTCTATGTAAGGCCAAGGACACTGTTTATTCCGATATCTTCTGAATGTGCGCATGCGCGTGACAAAGACGAATACTAAACTCAAACATATGGGATAACTTTTAGCTCAGTTGGTAATAATTGACAACGACAGCATTGGCAGCACTGGTATCTAATGACAAAAATACAAATGGTATTACCTTCATTTTGTTTGGACTTTTTCTATCGCTCCACAGTTTATTGATATAATCGACAACGTATTTTTCAATCTGTTCAGGCGTTTGATTAGGAACGATCCTAATTGAAAATTTGCCAATCACTTTTCTCGGTATGACAGTCTTTGAACCGGGTTCGCTGAAAGCTCCTTCTATCCCATGAAGTGACAAACTTGGGAATCTCCAACGGTGCATCAGAATCTTCTCTTTAATTTCGTTATGCATTAATTTGTCAGTACCAACATCTTGGCGATATTCGTTAACGTCGAATTCAATTTTTTGGTATATTTCGTCTTCGGTTGAACTAACAGGAGCTACTTCGTCGTATAAGCCAGTAACTAGAATTTTTCCATCTTTGTCGACTAATTTATTCATGAGATATATTAGGTCAGTCATGGCTTCATGTCTAAAAAAAAAAAAAAAACAAAGTGGTTATTTTGTGAAATATGACTGAAGTTACACGATATACTTACACAGTACCACCATAAACTCCACTGTGTAAATCTTTCGAGGCACATTCCACTTCGAGGTAAAAATAGCAAATACCTCTAAGGCCATAAGTGATGCAAGGTTTCGTGGTTCCTAACCAATAATTATCAGAAATGCATACATAATCTGTACCAACTAAAAATTTATCTTTTTCCGATTGCAACAATTCTTCCAAACCTTCACTACCACTTTCTTCCATTCCCTCAAACACGAATTTTATATTCACAGGCACTTCTTCTCCAATTGCCTGAAAAACAATAGTTTCTGCATAAACAACTCGATAAACAATAAATAATTTACAAAGAATAGTTAATAGAGTAACATAGTGTAACTGTTTTATACCTAACCTAACATTTTTTATTTTATGTACAGTTAGTAACATGTAATAATAAATGAAAATAGCCTCTCCTCTATCCATCCAAATCTGTTTTAAATCCATTACTTGTAATGGTGGTTAACAGTTTTGTAAATTATTATTTTACTTACCTTAAATTTGTCAAATTTTCAAATAATGTTTATATTTCATTACATTTCACTAAACCTGTATATAATAAATCAAAAGCAAAATAAAACACCTGTTTGATAATTTTTATGCCTAACTTTCAATTTTTTAAAAAATAACCACCAATAATAGAGATAAAGAAAAATCTCTATATTTAAGTATAACATAAGAAATGGGAAACCAGGTATTTCTAGTAAACCCCTTCTCTGTTTATTTAAGTCAATATATAGCTTTCAATATACCTGGTATGCTTCAATTGCATGTATCCAACATAAAACAGGTCCTTTATCATCAGAAGCACCTCTTCCATACAATTTACCATTCTTTTCAGTTAAAACAAAGGGTTCAGTATCCCAACCATCACTTTTATGAGCAGGTTGCACATCTAAATGACCATAAACTAGAACAGTCTTCTTATTTGGATCGTTACCCAAGGATCCCAGTAGGACAGGTGGTAGAGCTAAAGTTGTGCCATCAGGCAATGTTTGTGTACCAACATCGCGAAGTTCACAAGTTGCTCCTAAATCGTTTAAGCGCTGAACTGCCCATTCGAGTTGTTTGCGTATTTCCCCTCGTTTATTGGGCCATGCTGATACTGATTGAATAGCTACAGCTTGTCTTAAATTTTCTATGTATACATCTTTATGTTCATCAACATATCTAGAAAAAATATTTATTGCAATTAATAAATGTTGCTTGCTGTTGAATGTTATTGAAAATTTTCAACATCTGAAGGAAATATTTTCTGTATGTGTATTCATTACTGTTTTTTGCTATTATTGAAATGGACAAGAAGTAGTTCAAACATTATCTGTTGTTGATAACACTGGTAGTTTATTATTATTATTATTATTATTGTATCAACAGTAAGCGGCTAGGCCGATGTAACTGTTATTTAAATGTCAATAAAATAAAAAAAAATCCAGTTTGACAGTAGGTTAAAAAAAAACAGTTAAACGTCACAACAGAGTTTAAAAAGAGTTTAAAAAAAGTCACAGCACAACATGCTAAAAAAGTTTTATCACAGATATAATCCTATGTCTAATTCGGGAAGTGTACAAGTCTTTGTCTGGAGTCAAGTAGGTCGATGTCTACTTGATTTTTAAACTATATTCAAAAATGTTAAGTGGGATGCTGTAATACCCTGACAATATTTTGTGTGTTTGGATAAGATCACCTCTAGTTCTTCTTTCTGACAGGGAAGTTAGCCTTAACTGTCTCAGTCTTTCTTCATAAGGCAGCTGTTTCAGTTCTGGTGGTATTTTAGTCACCCTTCTCTGTACTTTTTCTATCAATTCAATGTCCTTGATGTAATACGTAGTGTATTGTTTATGTTTCAAGATAATTTTTTATATATCCACTGTACCTTTTATACAATGCCTATACTAAGAGGAAAAAGTTGAAGATTAGATAACTTTTGAAGTACTTGGATAATCTCTCTAGCATATAATTATCTAATGAATAAGAAATTTCAAGTATTTATGAAAACAAACAATATTTCAGATTGTAGGATAATAATGATAATAACTAATATGATGCAAGATGCAAACAATTTGTAATCAATATCTAAATCAAATGAGTCATTCCAAAACAATGATAGCAACTAAGTACGTTTTATCTATAATAGCAACAATCATGGATTCCAATAACACTACCTACACCTAGTCTCCATGATTACATAGTACATGGCAACATCTGTGGAATCCAGCTAAATAAATCAATAAACTTTGACTTTGTTATTGTCTCTGTTAGTTTATCTATGGACATGTTGTTGGCATCAGATACTTTCACTCTTCTGTATGTTCATTATTCAGAGATAGTATAATTATCGGATTACCAGATTACCACTCTGTTATAAAGGCACCTGTTACTGTTTAAATTGCTTGTTTTGGCTGCTTATTTTTCAAAAGTTTCCAATTGTAAATTGTAAATAATTTTTATGTTTTATAGTCTTGTAAATAATTGTTTATTATTTATTACTAATCTTTTAATAACGAATCATAGTATAGTAAAAAAGTATCAATGTAAATTAAGTGGGTACTCACTTAAATAATTTCGATAATGGTCCAGGAAGCTTCTTTGTTTCAGTCATGATGACAGTTAAACTATTACATATAATATTATCCAGAATACACAACAGTAGTCTGTAAGATTGCTTTGCTGCCACTTAATATAAGTACCCCTCAACCACTTAAATTAATTATCTATTGAACTTTCAACTTAAATAAATGCACAATGCACAATGCTGTGAACACGCCTCTCTTTTGCTCTCTTTATTCTTGTCACCAACAAAACAAAAAACAGTGAATCAGCTGACTGTTGTCAGTGCCACACAGAGACACAGATCTTCTCCGACAACATAATAGATCACAAATAATGTATGTTTATATTTTATAAATTCAATTCTTTTTTTAATTTCTTGGGAAATTAAACCACAATATTTTTAAATTCTTTATTTCAACGTTTCGGTAGCATTTCAGCTACCGTTGTCAAGAAAAAATAAGTAGAAATTAATTTTTATCCCTAACTGACACAACAGAAAAAATTTGACAACTAGACAATCAAAAATTATTTTGAAGTTTAACATAGTAGATCATATCTCTGGCAAAATGTGAAATGAAATATTTCATTTTATGACATTCCAACGATATGATGATAGTCTACTAGAAATGGAATCCAGTGAAGTGCACGTTCCAGGAACGGTTTTTATTGGGATAGCGCGTTTTTTCGCTTATATTGGAAATGTTGTTAATAAAACGCGTTTCTTGATAGTTTTTTGTGTATGAATATTTAAGTTTTTGAAATATGTATACTCAGTTTTGTGATTTTGTGTATTGAAATGTGTATCGATTAACAACTACTATTCAAATTATAAATCATAAGAAAACCTGGATAGAAACTTATGATGCTATCCTGATAACGTAGGTAACTGATTATTGGAAATTTCTCTTTCTAACATTGGTAACCAAATTTGACTACATTCGGCTGAAATACTAGCTACACATTTATCTGCATTTAGTTGTATTAAAGCACTTTCTTTGATTTTCCGTCTTTTATTATTGGGTTCTTTTAATATTATTTTTGATGAATCCTATTGAATTTGTGCCCTTTCAACAGCAATACCGAAAAATGTCATTTCAAAAGTATGAAAGAAAAATTAAAGATTTTTAAGTTTTTAATATCAGCCATTACAGTTAATGAAAGTTCCTAATATTTCCATCAAATCTTGTATATATAGTAATCTAAATATTGTTGAATATATTAAATAGTTTAAATTTAATTCACTCACTTGAATAATTTTTTAAGGAGTCCTGGAACTGAAGCTGCCATTTTTTAATGTAAACTTGACTGCACCTTGACTGACTGTGGGCGCTTTTCAACGGTTTTTCCACTTCAATTATCGTGCCACTATATTTACATGAGAATAGATAACATGTTTCTGATAATATTTGCATTTCAACAAATCTACATACTTTTCTTCTAAAATCAAATATAAAAGCTTGGTATATTCAGACCCGGGTAAATTATCTGCACGTTTAGTAATTCGTTCAGAAAAGAAGACCAAAATGTAACCTATAACCTACAAATAATTTTGATTTGAAGATCTACATGGTTTTAAAAAACACATTTTTAAAAAACAATGAAAACATTTGAGATTGTTACTGGTACTTATGAAGAGTTCTTAGTGGGATATGAATTTTTTGAACAAGTATGTATCCTATAAATTGATCTATCAATTAACTAGTTTTTTTATTTTTATGTATTATATATATTTATTTTTCTCATTTTAGTAATTTTGTGTTAGTATCAACATATAACTAGACTTTTTTAACTTATTATTCGTGAAAAAATTGAGCAATATTATTTTGAATAGTTATTAAATATATTTATATAGAATTGAAACTTTTTTTAGCAAGCACGCTTGGTTCAGAGTTTTGCATCCCACGACCACACTGCCAGTTTACGTGCTTTAGCAGCATGTGATAACTATGTAGCTTCTGGAGGTGCGGATGATCGTATAATTATTTACGATTTCAGGTCAAGAAAAGAGCATTGTATGTTGTCACACCATAATTCTACTGTTAATTGTCTAGATTTTACTCCCAATCATTCTCATTTAATTTCTGGCAGTCAAGATGGAGTATTGGCAATTACAAGAGTAGGTAATTGGCAGGTCAGTATATAAATCAAGTTACATTAATAGTATTTCATTATTTTTCATATTTATATCTGGTTTACAAGGTAGAACTAAAGTGACATCGATTTTTTAGGTAGAAAAGCTTTGGGATAAAGCTCATAAAGGTTCTGCAATAATAGATATTGCAGTACATCCTACAGGCAAGTTAGCACTAACTTTAGGAGGTGATTGTACTTTACGTACTTGGAATTTAATTAAAGGCAGGCAAGCATATGCGATAAATCTTAGGAGCAAAAGTAAAGATGCAAAAAGTATAATTAAAATATGTTGGGCAATAGACGGAGTTAGATTTATCCTTTTTGGTGGCAAATACACAGAAATATGGAGCATTGAAACAGGTGGGATATTACAAGTCATAGAACATGAAGTAAAAGTTACCAGTTGCATTTGGTATACGCCTAAAAAAATATTAATTGGATATGAAGATGGAAATATTTGCTTAGTCAAGTTATCTACACTAAAAAAGAATGTACAAAAAGTTCATAAAGACAGGGTCAAAACATTGGCCAAATATAATGATTGGATAATCTCTGGCTCCAGTAATGGAGAAATAAAAGTGAGTAATAAAGCCTTAGAAGAAGTGTGTAAAGTAAATTCAGGATGTAGAATTACTTCATTAGTTACAATAGAGCCTTTGCAAGTGAAAAAGGAAGATTCAGATGAAGTTCTCTCTATTGAAGAAGACGAAGAACTAGAAACAGAAGCACCTAAAAACGGCAAGAAAAAGAGAAAACTGCAAAGTTCTGAACAAAAAATGACTGAAGTTAATGTGTCAACTAAGAAAAAGAAAGAAAAGATAAAGTTTGTTAAAAACGGTTAAATAATTCTAGATTGTGAATAAAGTTTTAATTATTTTTTAAAAACATGTATTATTATAGAGAATCCTCATCAGTAAAATTCCATATTGCATCATGTAAAGTACAACTTATATATACAGTGCTATTCAAAAGTCCCCTCCCCCCTCGTATCTTTTGAATGGCTACACTTACATTAATAAAATTTGGAGGGTGAAAATAAAGTGTTGTAAACTTCTCTACGAATGGTAACAGGTGTCGTAATAGTAATAGATGACGTCACAGTGCCACTCTGGCCAATAATTTTAAATAGGACCTTATGGCAAGTGATATCTCGTTTGAAAGGCGTTGACATTGGCTTCATAGCCATATTAATTTTGTTTGGGCTTAAACTAATTTGCACTGTATATATTATCAAAAACCCAATTTCCATAGTATATGGTGTAGGGTGTAAAGTACAACTTACTTAGCTTAAAATTGGCAAGATGAGTGTCATTAAAAAACCAGCCATATTCAGATGTCAAATACAATTTTAATGTAATAACTTGAATAAATTGCACAAAATATTTGTTTTATTAATGCATATATTTACTTTTGCTATATAAATAAAAACTTGCTATCACAACATTCAACCATCACAAATCATAAATAGTAGAAAATAAATATCTTGCTTAGGACATTCATTAAAATACCATAGGGTAACATGTAGTACAAGCATCAAATTTTATTGGTACAAAAATATTATGTTATGTAAGCACAGCTTGCTTTTACTGGAATGGATGCAAAAAGAATTATTCCACATTTATTAGAATTGAATGTTTACATACTTTCAATATGAGACTAGATTTGTGAATGATAACTTTCAGTTAACCGCAAAATGAAAAAAAAAGACGATACAATTTCTGGAATTAATTTTTGTCTTAGAAATATTCAATTTCCAATCTTTTGAAGACAAGTATGCTTTACAAACACTAAAAAATAATCCTTTCATGTTATTTGTTCTAATACTACTTATCACACTACTTTTGTAGACGTAAAATAATCACTTTGACACATTTTAACACTACCACTACTTTGTGAAATCCAGTAAGATATTAAAGGCATGTCATACTGGTGAATTTCTAAAGTCCGTATCAGCTTTTCAGATGGATTTGAGCTCCAACTAAGAACACATGATATATTAAGCCAATACATAATAAAACTTTTAATGTGGTGGTATAAAGCGGAATTTGATATGGTTGAATCTTCTAAAGCTTGTTTAATAGATGTATGAAGTTTCGGGAGAGTTTTTGGCAATGTTCCATGAAAACTAACATTCCAATTTTCAGTTTTAGATATACTACATAATTTTTCACTGTTTGGTAATTTAAATCCTATTGGTAATAGTTCTTGAAAATATCTAAGGATGTCTGAATTTTTTTCTTCAATCTTTATTCCAGTTAATGTACAATAAGACACTGTGTCATAAACAATATCAGGCATTTCTAATTTCAGGGTTCTTAGTTTTTCAATTGATGGACAATCTATAGGACAAGTTGGAATGTTGTGAGGGATGTTTTGGAATATTTTTGCAGTTAATAAAAAGACAAACCACATGTGAAGTTGAGCAAAGATATTGCGTTCACCTACTAATTCTGAGAGAGATCTTAATACTTTATCAACTTCTTTGTTAGATGTTATTTCTACTATATTGAACTTCTCAGCTTTTTGTTGTAAATCTTCACTAATTCTCTTTAAATTCTTTTCCAAAAAATCATAGTGGCTCAGTAGTGAAATCTGTAATTAAAAATACATCATATTGACACAATAAAACTATTAAATTAAGAGATACTTTAATATACATTTGACTTTAATCAGTGCTATTTATTTATTGTTTTTAAATGTACTTAATTACCTGATGATTTCCAATTACAACAATACAATATTTTCTTCTAAATCCCCTTGCAAAAGAATCTTTTATACTAAATACATGGGCTATGATGTGGCCTCTATTGTTGTCTCCAAAATACATTGTTCCTGAAGTTCTTCCATTCTGCATTACCATCTAAAATTTTGGAACTTGTACATTATACTTATTTTATGCCTAGATTATTTGTTAAAACATGCACATATATTGTTAAACTCATTTAGAGGTATTATATATAATTACTCACTTCAACACTAAGACTTCTTAAAACAGCATCTTTTAATAAATGAGCTGTGTCAGAGTCAAATGATGTTCTTGTGGTAATGTATTGCTTTTTTCCATCTTCACAAATATATACTGTATCTTTATCAATTGATTTACAAGTTGGGCAAATAGGACCACCGTTAGTTGAATGGTTTTCTGGAATTTCGTCAAATGCACTAGTACATAAAATTACACAAGGGCCGTGACTATCACAAAAATGACCCATAGCAATTACAACTTCCATACCTTAGAAAATATTGATAATAACAAACATTTTCTGTTGAGTGAATTTATGAGTCACGATCACATGAATTTGTTTAAAAATAGAAAAATCACGAGATTTTAAAATGAACGGTTTTCGACACCTCTTCTATTTTTACCATAATTGTTTTCAGTGAGGATTTTAAACTTAGACGTAACCAAGTTCAACACTAGATGCAATACCAGTTAATTTAATAATGTAAATCTTGACAAAGCTAGAGTGAACTAAAATAAAATCTTGTCCTTAAAAAATCATTTATTTCTTTAGGCTCTAGGCTTTGAATATAATTCAAAGTTATAAACTGACAGATTACATGACAGCAGCTTTCGCCTCTTCTTCTTTCTACCAATTACAACACTGGGTAAATTATCTCCAGTAATATTGCTCACTAAAATGAAGAAATTATACGTCTCAGAAGAAGAATCAGATTAAAATGCACATTGCACCTCACTGGTAAAAAAAGCGACATTTGTTAGAGCTGATCCGGACTATGAATCAAATGAAATAATTGTTTTACATATAATTTACGTCGTTTTGTTGATGATCTACTGAAATGATTACCTGTTTTTTGGAAAAAAGAGTATTTAATAAAATTTAATTTGTGAAGAACTGACCCATTAAATGATTTTGAACATTAATAACACCACAAGCTATAAGAACAACGAGTGAGAAGCTAGCTCCTAGCTCCAAACGTATATTTGCGACAAACCTCTGAACTGGCAACAGCGCACCAAACTGTCCATTTATCGTGGTCGCCTTATGGCGCGGCCAGTCTCATATACGGGGGGAAGTTGAAATATAGTCTTAGAATTTGGTTGGAAGAGAACTGAAATAAACCTAATAATATAAATATTCTTCGATATTCCACATTCAAAATTCGCTGACAAACGTTACGAGGGTCGAAAAAATTGAATATTAAGCCATTTAAAAAAAAAATTAAAATTTTCTTTTTATTACTGCAAAGCCATATATCGATGTCCCTCGTTTAAATTTCGCACAGAGGTTGATAATGTAATAGTCTTTTATATTCCATATCCAAAAATCGCTGACAAACGTTACGAGGGTTGAAAAAATTGAATATTGAGAAATTTAAAAAAAATTACAACTTTCTTTTTATTACTGCAAAGCCA
>CAJUYG010001383.1:814-19772 GCA_910591675.1 Galerucella calmariensis
CAATATTCAATCTTTTCAACCCTCGTAACGTTTGTCAGCGAATTTTGAACATGAAATATGAAAGGCCATTACATTATTAACCTCTGTGCGAAATGCAAACGAGGGACATCGATATATGGCTTTGCAGTAATAAAAAGAAAGTTGTAATTTTTTTCGAAAATGCCTATTATTCAATTTTTTCGACCCTCGTAACGTTTGTCAGCGATTTTTGGATATGGAATATAAAAGACTATTATATTATCAACCTTTGTGCGAAATTTAAACGAGGGACATCGATATATGGCTTTGCAGTAATGAAAAGAATGTTGTAATTTTTTTTTAAATTTCTTAATATTCAATTTTTTCAGCCCTCGTAACCTTTGTCAGCGAATTTTGAACATGAAATATAAAAGACTATTACATTATGAACCTCTGTGCGAAATTTAAACGAGGGACATCGATATATGGCTTGGCAGTAATGAAAAGAAAGTTGTAATTTTTTTCAAAAATGCCTATTATTCAATTTTTTCGTCCCTCGTAACGTTTGTCAGCGAGTTTTGGATATGGAACATGGAAAATTGTTACATTATCAACCTCTGTGCAAAATTAAAACGAGGGACATCCTTATATGGCTTTGCAGTACTGAAAGAAAGTTGTAATTCTTCTTCAAAAATTCATAGTTATATCGATATTATTACGGTATTATTACAGTAGCAAAATATAGATTTTTTCTCAATTAATTTGTTTTTTATATTTTTTCATCCAGAGGGTTTGTTCTACCTAATAAAAAATTTTACTCCTACAAATAATCACCCTTAAATTGCTTCAATCGCATACTCCCCCCGTAACTGGTGAGTCCGATAACCGACGATCGACGGTTGAGCGGTGTTGCCAGATCAATTTCGCTCGCTAGGAGCCAGGAGCTAGCTTCTCGCTGATGGCAATTTTTAAGGTTACATTTCCACCTGTTCCCACCAATTTCCACTTATCGCATTGTCCACAGACCATTGTCTGTTCAAACATTTATTAAATATTCTTACAAATACTAGATATGTGTACTTAGTATTATTCTATTTTTACATAAGTATATTGTTTCAAGGTCCACGACCACGACATTCAAGATCTGGCTTTATCTTATCTACTCATTTTCTTGAGTATTTGTAAGGTTAATCTTTCTGTTCACTGGGGAGTAGGGAAATCTATTATCTGTGCTGGTCATCCATGTAAAAGGTGTAAAAAAGTAATTCTATAAAAAACCCCACCATGGATATAATTTTTTGGCCCATAACGAACCATGTAAAAGCTTTTGTGAACAGAACATTTGAAGGAAGAGAGGCTTGGCAGATAGTATCCACTTCAGTTACTACAGTGATTGTAGTAACAAATGTCTTCAGATTTTTATTTCAGAAAGAAGAAAGTATGTATTGTATAATTTAGTAATTTTAATGTTTCAAGTGATCCATAAATATTGTTTTTGAGGTATTATTGAAAGAACCAAGAAAACCACTTTTAAATTACTCAGGAAGATTCCTTCTATACAAAAGAAAATTGATGAAGAATTGGAGACTGTCACTAGAAATTTTGAGGATGATGTGAAAAATAAAACAAAAGATTTATTATATATAACTCAACTGCCTAAAGAAGGAATGGGAAAAGAAGATATTTTCAAGTGTTTGGAGGAAAACTTAAGTTTAGGTAAATATAAAAGTGATTGTCTTTCAATTGTTACCTAATGATGAATACTTATTGTAGGTAGCTATGATTGGAAAGGTGGCCAAGTATCTGGAGCAGTTTATTATTTTAACCAAGATTTAATAGATCTAATTTCTACTGTTTATGGCAAAACATCTTACACCAACCCTCTGCATCCAGATTTATTCCCTGGTTTATGTAAGATGGAAGCTGAAGTGGTTAGAATGTCTCTTGATCTGTTTCATGGAGGACCAGATGCAGTTGGATCGGTAATTTTACATCTTTATAAAAGAAAATTAGGTTTCAGCTTCTCAATTTAACAGTTCAAATAATTTAGGTGCTTGCTGCTAAAATTTCAAGAAAAAATGTTTCACAAATGGCCTAATAAGGAATATCTTAAGGTATACCAATTGCTATGCCATTCTCCACTGCCCAAATGAGCTTGCTGCAGATTTTATTTTTCTAATAATAATATTTTGGATAATTTTTTATTTTGATTAATAATTTTTATTTTTAGATGACAAGTGGAGGTACTGAATCCATTTTGATGGCTTGTAAGGCTTTTAGAGATTATGCTAAAGATGTTAAAGGAATTACAGCTCCAGAGATGGTTGTTCCAATTACTGCACATTCAGCATTTGACAAAGCTGCTCAATTTTTTAAATTGAAAGTCAGATCCATCCCGGTGGATCCTATTACTTGTCAAGTGGACCTTGCAAAGTATAAAAAAGCTATAAATAGTAACACAATTTTGGTATGTTCATTTCATTTATATTTGAATCTAAATTTTGATTTTTATTTCATTAGTTAGTAGCTTCAGCTCCCAACTTCCCCTATGGTACCATGGATAATATCTCTGCCATATCTGAATTTGGTATAAGATTTGAAGTACCAGTACATGTAGATTCGTGTTTAGGAGGATTTTTGAGTTGTTTTATGGAAGAAGCAGGATATCCAATTCCTATATGTGATTTTAGATTACCTGGAGTTACAAGTATATCAGCTGATACTCATAAATATGGATACACTCCAAAAGGTTTGTTAACAAAAAATGATCATAAACTTGTGTAAAAACGGTTTAACTTTCAACTTAGGTTCTTCAGTAATAATGTACAAAGAGAAAAAATATCGTCACTATCAATACACAGTAACAACAGAATGGCCTGGTGGAGTTTACGGTTCTCCAAGTGTTAGTGGGTCTAGAGCAGGGGGTAATATTGCAGTATGTTGGGCAGCTATGCTTAATTTTGGTAAAGACAAATATGTTCAAGCTACTAGGGAAATCATACATACAACTAGATATATAGAAAAAGGGTAAGTGTATTATTAAGCTGGATTTATAAACTGTTGTTCCTGCTGTTGAAAAATGAAACTACTTACCACTTTTGCAGAGTTCATAGATTTATCTTAACTTTGAAAAAAAAAACGATTAATATTTATTTTTATTTTCAGATTGAGAAGAATCAAGGGTATTTTTGTTTTTGGAACTCCAGTAACGAGCGTTGTAGCTATTGGTTCTAAAGATTTCGACATTTATAGATTATCTTCTGCACTTGAAGAAAAAGGTTGGAATTTAAATGCACTTCAATTTCCTTCTGGGTGAGATCAACAGTTTGCTTCAGTAGAATTCTACAATATCAGTATAAAAGTCGTTATATTCTGCCTTTGAAAATTTCACACCTAACCTAAGAAATTTCTGACGTTTCTACACCATAACCTCTCTTTTTTACTCATCATTTACGATAAGTTTGCAATGTTGACATTTGTAGTAATAAATGCAGCCACTGAACAAAATCTAAATATCCAAAGTGTAAACGGAATAATTAATCATATAAAGGAGGAAGTTACGGTCCAAAAGTTGGCTGCCGTGTCCGGGGTTGCCAATTTTATCAGAATTTCTTTTGGTTTGTCGTTTTCATTTCATTCGCATTTTATAGTTTGTTATTTACTGGACATCTTGAAATTTATGTATTTAATCATCAAAATTGTATAATCTCTGATCTTATTTTTAAGTTGAATGTAATCTTATGCAATAAACAACTTATTAATTTTAATTTTATGCAAACTACTGGAAAAAAATTACAATGATGTGAGACATCTGTCATGTTTTGTCATTGCAAACTTATCGTAAATGAACTATAGAACCTGTACTTTCGGTTTCAAATTTATTCCTACGGTAATATTGGGTATAAAATTTTGATTTCAGTCTCCATTTATGTGTAACCAGACAGCATACACAACCCGGAGTTGCTGATAAATTTTTAGACGATATTAGAGACAGTTTGGATGATATTTTAAGAGATCCAGGATTACCAGTCGAGGGAAAGGTATTTAATTGCAAACTATTCTATATATTCAGACAGCTAATTCATATTTTGGCACTTTTAGATGGCGATTTATGGTGTTGCTCAATCACTGCCGGATAGATCGATTGTTGTGGACTTCACTAGAATATTTTTGGATTCAATGCTTTACACACCACAAAACATGATCAAATATTAAGTACTTACATAACAATATTTTTTTAACAATGTTAGAAATGTTTATAGAATTGTTTGATTTTTTTTGTTATGGAAACTGTTTCCATTTTGTGTGAATTGTTTAATAAATATGTGTAAAAAAATAAACCAAAAAATGTACAAAATTAATTTATTTCATACTCCAAGAAGACATTTTCCCGTGATCTTTAAATATAACACCACATTCTTTAGCTTTGTCTCTAACATTATCACAAAGTTCCAGTAAAATTTTATTTTTATCATTTAAACCTACAGTTCTAACTTCTCCTCTAAATTCATTTAAAATGTCGATAACATCACTAAAATCACTTGAAACTTCAATATTAGAGCTTAAATTCAATCCGAATGTTTCCAAAATATTTATAATAAAGTTTCTAACCATTAAAATATAAACAATGCCATTTTTACTATTTGAAGATGCCGAAGAATGCAGCATACTGTTTGTGGTAGACACTAGTTCATTTAAAACCTTTATCACAGAGGGAGTATCAAAATTATCACATAATGCATTGTGGATACTAACAGCACTTCTATTAATTAGTTCTTTCAATACATCCTCGTTAATGGTGGCTGTGAGGAAGCCACTTTTGAATTCATTACAAGAATTAATACAATTTTTAAAACTGTCATAATTACTTTGGGCAGTAGACATTAGTTTTTCACTATATTCCATGTTGTTTTCATATCGTGACATAATGCAAGACATTCTAAACACATTTGGTGATATATTTTTCAACATATTTTGAATTGAAATAACATTTTTAAGAGATTTTGACATTTTTTCTGTTTGATTAAGCTGTAGATGTCCTGTATGTATCCAATAATTGACCCACTGTGAGGTATTGTGAAATGCACAAGATTGAGCTTCTTCATTTTCATGATGTGGGAATCTCAGGTCTATTCCTCCAGCATGAATATCAATGTTTTTACCAAATATTTCTGAAGCTAAAGCAGAACACTCAATATGCCATCCTGGTCTACCTTTCCCCCAAGGACTTTCCCAAAAAGGTTCTTCTTCCTTCGCAGCTTTCCACAAAGCAAAATCAAGACTAGATTTTTTTATAGCATTGGGTTTTTCTATTTGATCTTGGTTACCTATATTTTGTAATTTGCCATAAATCTTAGTGCTATTTACATTGAAATATACAGAATTATCTGTTGCTTTGTAAGCTTGACCTTGTTGAATAAGTTTTTCAATAAAATTAATTATTAAAGGTATATTCTGGGTAACTTTCATTATTACACTTGGCTCTTCAACTCTCAGGCACTTTAGATCATACAAAAATTCTTTTTCATACTTTTCTGCTAGTTCATTACAATCCACATCAAGTTCAGCTGCTCTTCTAATTATCTTATCATCAATATCGGTAATATTTAAACAAGTAATCAAATTGTATTTAAAATAATCTTTCAGAATTCTCTGTATTATATCTAATTTTACGTAGCAACTTGCGTGTCCTATATGCGAAGAATCGTAGACTGTGGGTCCACAAGTGTACCAAGTAATAAGATCTTTATTTTTCAAAATTAATGGTTCCTTTTTTCTAGTTATACAATTGTACACATTTATAGCAGTCGTAAAACCTTGAGGAGCTATCCAAGAGTGAGTTTTACGAATTGATATACAGTTTATCTTACGGTTTGATAAAAAATGTAATGTAAATCTGTTATACATTTTGGTAATTTGCACGTAATTTGTAGAGATAAAATATTAGGTTTTAGGTTATGAATTTTTTAACGATATCATCAACCATCCATAGATAGAGACGGCATTCGCAGAATAAAAAACTTATTCGTTAATGTTATCATCAAATATAAAGTACCAATATGTTTAATCAATAAAAGAACATCATATTTGAATTAATAACAATAACCACATAATTCTTCTTTTCTTCTGACAGTGACAGCTGATCAAATCACCCACGACACCTACTGTCACCACAGAGTATACCATCTAATTAGACGGTGTACTCTGTGCTGTCACTCACCCACAATTTGTATAGGAAGGTATAAGAATTAAAATTCACTCAAATGAAAAACAAAATAAATATATTTTTTAATTCTCAACTAAACAATGCTTTTATAAATAAATGTCAATGGGTATCTATGTTATATCTTAGATGTAATTATGATCCAAGTTGGAATTACTAGAAATTATAATGGAACCAATAATTTCTGTATCAGTATTTTTTGTTGCAAGATCTAATTCTTTGCATATTCCATTCAATGCATTATCAAGGTTTACAAGCTGTTTGTTTTCAAATTTATGCAATGTATATAAAATGGCATCAAGTTTCATTCTGATGTCTTCTTTTAAAATTGAATTTTTTTGATATTCTTCTAAAAAGTCATGTTCAGAATCTTCTTCCATGCTTTCAGACTCATTAGAAACTAAAGAGACTTCAGACTGTCTAGAAAGCATTCAATATCATTATACTACAGAGTATAATAAATAACACTAACTTACTTTTCTTCAAGTTCATGCCCATAATGGGTTTTTACTATTGTTACATAGAGATCACCGTTAGGATCTTCTATTGTTTCTATGTTGCTAATACAAGTCCAGGAGCGTTTTCCAGAATCTCTCTTATTCTTTGAAAAAACCCCTTCAACAAAAAAATTTGTTAATATGTTTAAAAGCTAACAATGATTTACAACTTACCACTTTGGTTGCATATGTATTTGATAATTCCTGGTTCATCGTTTGATTTAATTTTATCATCGTATACATTGTAATTACAGGACTCTGAAATTTCAACATTTCTTTTCCATCTAGCAAAATCTAAAAAGAAATATATTAAAAGTAGGTCGATAGTTATCAGTAAGTTATCGCTTACCGTTGTGGTTTGCGAATGTTAGCTCTTCTCTTTCTATTGGAATACCATGAGTAGTTTCTAAGTGATAAATTAAATCCTGATTTATCCTGTAGGAATTATCACAATCCAAACATTTGTACAGTTTTTCATTTTCATCTAGATAGCTTTTGTGTATTTTTATCATGTGCTTTTTCAAACTTCTTGGAAACGAAAACTTTTTATGGCACAATGAACAAATGTCATTCATTATTTTAAGCAAATTTAATAATTTCAGTAATGGTAAAATTTAAATATCCTTATAAACACGCTTCTTTGTCCTTAAATTCCCTTTAGATCACGTGGTCTACTGTCAAAAGTGTCAAAGTCAAAATTCAGAGTGAAGTTTGCAGGTTGCCAAGTGTCACATTTTATAGTAGAAATTAAATATCTATTTTTTATTTTCCAACCATAAAATGCAATTAGAAAATTCATTCAATAATATGCCTGAAACTTTCCAAATTGTACTCATTTATTAAATACGGAATTCAAAATAAGTATTATCTATTTATTTATAATAAAATAATTTCATTGGGAGCGCTTGACAACGTCGTCTTCGGTTTGCGCAATGCGCATTGCGGACTCATTGCACCGGCATTCAATTTAATTTATGACGTCATCGATAATAATAAGGAGGTTGATTTCATATCAGGGAGGTGCCATTTTGAGACTGCTAGAGAAAAATTGTTTCGACGATTACAGTGATTAAAGTGTTGTGAAAACTAGTATTTTTATGATAAAACAAACGTAAGCATAAACCATTAATCAGTATTCGTTCAAACACACTTTTATACATCATTTCCATTACACCACACCCTTATCAAATGTTTGTTCTGGAAAAAAGGTCACAGTATTTGATTAGACTTTTATACTGTGTACCTTTTAATTTTTAATGTATTGTTGTTGTATTGATCTCTGGGAACATTACAGAATAATGTACCTATATCGCTTTCTGCACTAAAATTGACTTTGCAATCTTACATAGGTACATCCAATATTACTTTTTCTCCCATCAAATAAGTGGAACTACCTATTTGTATAAATAAAAGCTTTAAATATTGTAAACAAGTACCTAAGGGCTTCTTCAGTTAATTCTATAAAAATTAAACTACTATGATGAAGAAAAATTGGGTCACACAGAGGCGAACTTAAGGTTTTTAAAGGAATAATCATATATTTGTTAAATACATTACATTATGAAGATGAATTTTTGGTTCATAGTATAGTTTTTGTGAATATGTCAGTAGTTGAAGTACTGCAGTCAATAAACTTTGAACTCATTAAAAAAATTAGATTAACTTGAAGTATACATTACAAATTCAATTTGGCATATTTACTTGGAAAATAGGTAATATAATTTTATAATAAATCCCTATAAATATAGTTCATTAAACTTTACAAAACCATCCATTTTACATGAATCAACATAATAATTATTATCAAGGTCATTCTGGTTTTATTTTGAATTACATAATTAAAATGCTTCCAGTGGATTCACAAATAGGTAAATTTAGAGGTAATATTTAAATATTACATCATACATTTGAATTTTTCATCAAAAAGTTTGAATAATTATGACATAGATGTATTACTACCAGTCATAGCTTAAGTGAATTATCCTATTATTGATATATTTTTAAATAATCCATATCTTATCTTATTTCTAATGTAAATAATGTAAAAATCCAATTGGTAAATTAAATATTTTATAGCTACAAATGTTAGTTTTTGAATACCTGAATTGATCATCAAAAAGGTCAAACTAATTGACATTTTGTTTATTACTTTATTAGTAATAATGTTATTCTTAGGATATATTAGATACATTAATACTTCAAGAATGCAGAAAAAATATATAAAACTTTTGTTTTTCAGTTGTATGTCTTTTTGAAATAACAAACACTACAGTAGAAAAACATCTATACATAATAGAAGCTAATAAAAATGGATCAAATACCCCCTCCGAAGGAGGTAAAAATCCTCGAGACCGCCGAAGACATTCAAGAACGTCGTCAAGAAGTCCTGACCCGCTACGATAACTTCAAAGCCGATGCTAGAGCAAAAAGAGAAAAACTAGAGGACTCCAGAAGATTCCAATATTTTAAACGAGACGCAGATGAGCTAGAATCATGGATTTTAGAAAAACTTCAAGCAGCTAGTGACGAAAGTTACAAAGATCCTACCAATTTGCAAGCAAAAATCCAAAAACATCAAGCTTTTGAAGCTGAAGTTGCCGCTCACAGCAACGCTATTGTTGTTTTAGACAATACGGGGCGAGAAATGATCAATCAGAACCATTACGAAAGTGAAACCATCAGAAGAAGGCTAGGTAAGTTGAATTATAAATTGATAATTGAACAATTAAGTATGAAATGTTTTTTTCAGAGGAGCTTCATAGACTATGGGAACAACTTTTATCGAAACTAGCTGAAAAGGGTACCAAACTCCAACAAGCCCTAGTACTCGTTCAGTTTATTCGCCATTGCGACGAAGTTATGTTTTGGATCAACGAAAAAAGCGCGTTTCTTTCAGCCGAAGAATTCGGTCATGATTTAGAACACGTAGAAGTTCTCCAACGTAAATTCGATGAGTTCCAAAAAGACATGGCATCACAAGAATACCGCGTAACGGAAGTAAACGAACTTGCCGATAAGTTACTACACGACGGTCATCCAGAAAGAGACCAAATCATCACCAGAAAAGAGGAATTGAACAATTCTTGGCAACGTCTTAAACAAATGACACTAATGCGTCAAGATAAGCTATACGGTGCTCACGAAATTCAACGTTTTAACAGAGATGCCGATGAAACAGTAGCTTGGATAGCAGAAAAAGATGTCGTCTTGTCTTCAGATGACTATGGCAGAGACTTGGCGAGTGTACAAGCTCTACAACGTAAACATGAAGGAGTCGAAAGAGATTTGGCAGCACTAGAAGATAAAGTATCCACATTGGGAAAAGAAGCCGATAGATTGGGAGCTATTCATGCTGATCACGGTGATGTTATTCAGTCGAAAAGATCCGAAATTGAAGATTACTGGCACAGTTTGACAGCCAAAGCTAAAGAAAGACGTGAAAAGTTGGAAGAATCGTACGCTCTTCACCGATTTTTGGCCGACTTCAGAGATCTAGTTTCTTGGATAAACGATATGAAAGCCATTATTTCAGCCGATGAACTAGCGAAAGACGTAGCAGGCGCAGAAGCTCTACTAGAACGTCACCAAGAACATAGAGGTGAAATAGACGCTAGAGAAGACAGTTTTAAAGCCACTACGGAAGCCGGACAACAATTATTAGAAAAAGATCACTATGCTAGCGATGAAGTCAAGGAGAAACTATCCATGTTGGATTCAGACAAGAAATCTTTGATTGGTAAGTGTATTTAGATCATTTTTACAAAAATTTTATTGTGTAGCAGAATGATTACTATTATGTTATGCAACCCTATTTACATCACCGTATGAGCCTCCGCCTCTACGGGTAAGAGGGCGCTACTTAAAATCGACAGTGATGTAACTTCGTCCTATACATAGTGGTGCGGTGAAACAACGAGCATGAACGAAAGCTTATTTTCCCGACATATTCCACCCACCACGTCAAATTTAGTAGTTGAGATGCGCATGCGTCCAAGCAGCCTTTAATCTTCAATTCGATGTGATTGAATGTGAGCTGATTAGTGCAGTTGGTAGGGTATTGAGCTTACAACTCAGAGGTCGTAGGTTCGAAACCCGGTTAGGTGCTGGGTTTATTTGTTTTTTTTTTTAGTTTTTTATTTCTTATTTTCTGATATTTTTATACATAGTTACACTTTGATCAATCGGGTTTGGGCCTGGGTTTACTTGTTTTTTTTTTTAGTTTTCTATTTCTTATTTTCTGATATTTGCATATTTATTTCAATATTGTTATGTTACTACTAAATTTGGCAACGTTGGAATGTGTCGGGAAAATAAGCTCTCATCGAGCATGAACCAATACAGATTACAACTTTGGTTATATTCAGTGATGCCAGATTCGGTGAATTTTTCCTAGTTCTGTGGAAATATTCATCAAATTATTGAAAATAGGGAATTTAAGGCTATATTTAGGGATTTTAAACACCAAATATTCCATAAGAACTATCATTTATTTTAATGTTCTTAAAGTCGCCAAATAGATTTCTTCCCTCCACTTCGATTTGAAAAAATGTTGACACTACCGCCACCTACTCAAATTAGTTTGAACTATTGAAGTTTTTCTTAGTTCAGCTCTTAACCTTGCTGTAAATACCTAAAATACAACTACTCATGAGCACCTCTACCTCGCTCCCAATGCGTTGCGGCGCGCCGCCGCACAGCGAACGAAACCAGTACTAGCATTTTAATTAATTACAAAATAAACTTTGTTCCTTCCAAAACTCATGTTTTAATGTAAACTTTAATAACGGCCGTTTTGATAACAAACGTAAACATTATTTTAAGTTTTAAAGCAAACTTTATATAAAAATGGATTTCATAACAGTCTTTATAATTTCAAGTCGACTTTAAGTTAAAGTGGACACAATCGCGACTTTAGACGACTTTAACCTCAAGTTTTCAGTTCGTTGTGTCAGTATTGTGGCAAAGAATACACCAGCTTAACAAGAAGCGAAGCTTCCGATCCTTTTTTTATATGCGCATGTCTGAACGGAGCCATTTTTATGATAAGATACTTGTCATACTTCATTTTGTCAACCAATTATATCGCCGAAATTTGAAAATTTGATCATTTTCTCTATGTATTTAATAAGTTATCTGTCAACGTCTGTCTCTTGAGGTCATAAATTTTTGTTACCAAAACATCAAAGAGATTACGTCGTGCTTCGCTTCTTGTTGAGCTGGTGTATTCTTTGATTGTGGACAGATTGCTTGAGATGGAAATAGATACCGAGCAGAAAGACGGTATGGTGTCTGGAAAAGACGCTTTCCTATACTATCCCTAGGTATAAGGGTTAACCTGGATACAGCGATGACAATAATTGCAGCAACAGCAGTTATCCATACTATGGCTATCGAAATGAATGAACCTCTAATAGTTTTGCACTCAATAATCGATTTATATTTTTCAGCTATTCTTCTCAATTCTTCTTCTGTTGTAAAATTTGTACCCCTGACTCTTTTTCTCTTTACTTCACCAATAACACTTATTCCAAGTTGAAAATCAGAAGAAAGCATAAACACTAATATACAAATATAATACGAACATAAACATAACCCTACTTCAGTTGAAAAAATCTCGAAACTGTCATAGTCACTGTTACCAACTTCTCTTGATAAATGTGAAATCACATTTTACTTAAAGGACAGAACAGAAATTTTATGAAAATCATTCAACTTTAACGGCCGATTTCATAATAAAACATAAAGGATACTTTAAGTTTAAAGGATACTCTAATACATATTATTGATTTCATAACCAATTTAAAGTATGCTTTAAACTCAAAGTATCCTTTAAGGTTGAAGTGTCGATTTCTCGACTTTATCTCTCTAAAGTGTCATTTAACTACAATATAACCATGACGTTTGCTAGTTTTGTGTTAGTTTAGAATAATTTTCAAACATCAAGCTCTAGTTCAAGTTCGTCTGATGAAGAATTTATTTATATTAAAAGACCAAAAGTGTATAGGAAAAGAACAGACTGTTTCGAAAAATATGATGAGCTCGACTTTTACCGCTCAAAAAAACTAAAACTGTTTTGTATATCTACTAAATGAAATAGAAGAACAAATCGCTTCACCTACTAATAAGTAAGTTGTGAAATCCATAGAATTGTGTTGTATACAATGACCTTTAATTAATTTTCATTATATATAAGCTTTAATTCTACAATAAATAAAATACATACAAAAAGTTTGTTTTAGTTGTTTTAGTTTTCTGCATTACTAACTTCATTAGTAGTTTTGTATTCTAAAATATGCTTAAATTTTTCAATTTCTTGAATCAATTTCATTTCGTCTTCCCAAGAAAAATTTGAAAAGTGAACTTTCTTATTATTTTTTAAAATTTCCCATTTTTTTCCAAATAAATCGCTTTCGCAAATAATACAAACGCCACAACTTACCTATAACAAAACTTAACCTCATTTGTTTAGACAAGAACGGAAAAACGAGCCAAATATGACAGACCTTTCTATTTCATGTCAAAATCCATGAATTCCAGGTTAACCAACACTTTAAAAATTACTTAAAAGATACTTTATGGAAAGGACACTTTAATATTCATTATGGCACCAAATGACGGCAACAACTACTTTAAAGGGGACTTTAGTGTAAAGTCTCCTTTCGGTAAAGTGGACTTTAGTTATTCATTATGAAATCGGCTGTAAGTGAAGTTAAAGTGATAAAGTCACTTTAGCTAAAGTGAACTTTGAGCATTTGTTATGAAAGCGGCCGTAAGTCTTTTTTTTATTATTTGTAGGGAATTCTATGGATTTTTCATTTTTAAATTTTTAGGGAATTCTGGGGAAAAATTAAGCCATAATTGGGGATTTTCTAATCCATCCATCTGTTATATTTTGAATAGTTTACTGTAAATGTTGCGATATAAGTTGTAATGTTTTATTAAATTATAAAAGTATTACTACAATTATTATTGTTATCTTTTTCAGCTCTATGGGACGAAAGACGTATCTTGTATGAGCAGTGTATGGATTTACAGCTGTTCTACAGAGATACTGAACAAGCTGATACGTGGATGGCTAAACAAGAAGCATTTTTGGCTAACGAAGATCTTGGAGATTCTTTAGATTCTGTTGAAGCTCTTATAAAGAAACACGAAGATTTTGAGAAGTCTCTGGCGGCTCAAGAAGAAAAAATCAAAGCTCTTGATGAATTTGCTACTAAATTAATTGATGGCGAACATTATTCAGCTGATGATGTAGCTCAAAGAAGAGCAATGGTAAGTTTAATCAATCAATTATTAGTCCAGTCGGTTAGCACAAAAACTATCTAAACATGGATGTGAAAGCAGTAGGCGAGATTTTTGATGGAATCCCTTAAAAATATCATGGTTAATGATAATCCGTTGTTTCCACCGATTTTTGAACAATAACAGTTTATAGCCATAAATATGCACGATAAACTTAATACTATTCGAGTAAAATTCGAAAACATGGCGAAAAACAGACCCATTTTTGGTTGTTTTGGCTATAAACTGTTATTGTGCAATTAGCACAGCCTAAAAACCGATGGAGGCAATTGATTATAATCAACTATGATATTTTTGAGGGATTCCATAGAAAATCTCGCCTACTGCTCTTACATCCACCTTTAATGCTAACCCGACTGGATCTGTTCCCTTTATTTCCTTTTCTCTTTATCATTCTCTCTTGTTTGAATTTTTTAGCTTTTGGAACGACGTAAGGCACTCAAAGAAAAATCCAGCATCCGCAGAGAAACTTTGGAAGATGCTTACAAATTACAACAATTCGAACGCGACTGCGACGAAACTAAAGGATGGATCAACGAAAAACTCAAATTCGCTACCGACGAAAGCTATTTGGATCCAACTAATTTAGGTGGAAAAGTCCAAAAACATCAAAATTTCGAACAGGAACTCAACGCAAACAAATCCAGAATGGAAGATATCACTTCTACAGGACAAGAACTCATCGAAACCGATCATTATGCTGCCCGTAAGCTTTATCAAACTCCTTTTTATTATTGTTTTTAATAAATTGTAAATTTTCAGCTCGCATCCAATCCAGAATGGAAGAAATAGTAAATCTATGGGAAACTTTAGTACAAGCGACAGATAAAAAGAATTCCAAATTACAGGAAGCCAGTCAACAGCAACAATTCAACAGAACCATCGAAGACATCGAACTTTGGTTGTCGGAAATCGAAGGCCAACTAATGTCGGAAGATTATGGTAAAGATTTAACTTCAGTGCAAAATCTACAAAAAAAACACGCTCTACTAGAAGGAGACGTAGCGTCCCACCAAGACAGAATCGAAAGTATAACATCGGCAGCTACACAGTTTGTAGAAAGAGGACATTTCGATGCGGATAACATCGCTCACAAACAAAAATTGTTAACAGACAGATACGCGGCTTTACAAACACCCATGGCTATAAGAAAACAAAGATTGTTGGATTCTTTGCAAGTACAACAATTATTCAGAGATGTGGAAGATGAAGAAGCTTGGATTAGGGAAAAAGAACCTGTAGCGGCTAGCACCAACAGAGGTCGCGATTTGATCGGAGTACAGAATTTAATCAAGAAACATCAAGCGGTTTTGGCTGAAATTAACAACCATGAAGGTCGTATCCGAGCTGTAATCGATGCTGGTAAGCAGATGATGGAAGACGAACACTTTGCTAGTGACGAAATTAGAAACAGAGTTAACGCACTAAACGATCATTGGGAATCTCTTAAAGAAAAATCCAGCCAAGTAAGTAGTATATTAATTATACAGGGTGTCTCACGACGAGTTCAAACTATCTGTATATGGCAAAATACTTATAGTAAAATCGCGAAAATTACTACGTTTCGGTTTTCGGATACGATCTTTTTAACTAAGGGCCGGTTTCATAATCATTGCTTAAATGGGCATTTAACTAGAGGGTCCTTTAGCTTGAAGGTTCTCTTAAAAATAGGGTGAGTTTCATAATAGTATGGACGCGTCTTCATGATAAAATCCCCATTTAGGCTTGAATATATTGTGTTGGCTGCACTGCTCGTCAGGTTCCTCCTCAATTTGACGGATTTTTGATAGAATTTTTGTTTACTTTTTGGTTTGAATTGAGTACATTTTCCGTATTTTCATTGTTTACATTTATAACGGTGAGTAATAGACATCATTTTACAAATTTTTATTCCAAAAAACTGGTTACTCTAGTCAATTTTTCTTCTGTAAGTTCCATGTGGCATTACTTTTTTCTCTAAAATTTTGGGAATCATACCACAATAATGTTATTTTTTTTTATTTCGTCGAAGTAAAAAAATTAAAAACATTATTGTGGTTTGTTTCCCAAAAAATAAGAGAAAAAATAGTCAATTTTTCTTTACAAATAACCACATTTTCATTACAAAAAACCCCAATTTACAAATTTTCATCCCCAAAAACCCCTTTTTACAAATTTTTATTCCAATTAATCCAATTTTACAAATTTTTATTCCAAAAAACAGTTCTATAGTCAATTTTTCATTACAAAAACCTCATTTTCATCCCAAAAATTTACTTTTAACAAATTTTTGCTCCGAAAAACCCCAATCCACGAATTTTTCATCCCAAAAAACTCATATTTACAGATTTTCATTAAAAATAAACCCAATTTACAAATTTTCATCCCAAACAACCCCCATTTTACAAATTTTTATTCCAAAAAACATCAATTTACAAATTTTCATCCCAAAAGCCCCCTTTTTACAGATTTTTATTCTAAACAACCCATTTTACAAATTTTCATTCCAAAAAACTGCTTCCTCTAGTCAATTTTTCTTCTGTAAGTTCCTTGTGGCATTACTTGTAATTTTTGTCTTATTTTTTGGGAATCAAACCACAATAATGTTATTTTTTTTCTGTTTTTTTTATTTCGTCGAAATAAAAAAATAAAAAACATTATTGTGGTTTGATTCCCAAAAAATAAGAGAAAAATTACAAGTAAAAAAAAAACTACATTTTCATTACAAAAAAACCCAATTTACAAATTTTCATGCCCAAAAATCTCTTTTTTTACCAATGTTTATTCCAAATAACCCAATTTTACATATTTTTATTCCAAAAAACAGTTCCATATTCAATTTTTCATTACAAAAAACCCCATTTTCATCCCAAAAAATTACTTTTAACAAATTTTTGCTCCGAAAAACCCCAATCCCAAAATTTTTCATTCCAAAAAACTCCTTTTTACAGATTTCCATTAAAAATAAACCCAATTTACAAATTTTCATCCCAAACAACCCCCTTTTACATATTTTTATTCCAAATAACCCCATTTTACAATATCTTCTGTAAGTTCCTTGTGGCATTACTTATTCTTTTTTCTCTTATTCTTTTGGAAATCAAACCACAATAATGTTTTTTATTTTTTATTTCGACGTTTCGGTAGCGTTCCAGCTACCGTTGTCAAGATTAACTAGTAATAAAATTAATAAAATAATTTTTGGTCCCTATCTGACACAACGAAAAAATGTGACCTTTTTTTTTTATTTTTTTTACAAATTTCTATTCCAAAAATCAGCCCTTTAGTCAATTTTTCATTACAAAAAACCCCATTTTCATCCCAAAAAATTTACTTTTAACAAATTTTTATTCCGAAAAACCCCAATCAACAAATTTTCATCCCAAAAAACTCTTTTTTACAGATTTTTTCTAAATTTTTACTAAAATTATACGTAGATTTTAAAAATTTATTAACATACAGAGTGTTCCATTTAAAATAACAAAGTTACAGTCTACTTCCGCTAGAACCGAAAGTCTGCCATCTTTGAAAATATTTTAGTTAAAAAGATCGCATCCGAAAACCGAAACGTAGAAATTTTCATGATTTTACTATAAGTATTTTTCATATACAGATAGTTTTAACTCGTCGTGGGACACCCTGTATATACAGTAGATTTTTTTAAATGTGATATTTTTTTTAAAGCGTAAACAAGATTTGGAAGACTCTCTTCAAGCTCATCAATATTACGCAGATGCTAATGAAGCTGAGAGTTGGATGAAAGAAAAAGAACCGATTGTGAGCAACACCGATTACGGTAAAGACGAGGACTCCTCCGAGGCGTTGTTGAAGAAACACGAAGCTTTGATGAGCGATTTGGCAGCTTTCGGGAATACTATTGATGGGTTGAAGGAACAAGCTCGTAGTTGCAGGGTGAGTATTAAATGTTTTGATAATTATTATCGTTGATTTTTATTGTTTTTTTTTAATTTCAGCAACAAGAACCACCGGTGGTTGATGTAACTGGAAGAGAGACTGTGCAAGCTTTGTATGATTATACGGAAAAGTCTGCTAGAGAAGTTTCGATGAAGAAGGGGGATTTGTTGCATTTGTTGAATTCTAATAATAAGGTAAGATTTTTTTCCAAGTTCGTGGTTTTAAACTATGATTAAACTTAATGCTCAACAAATAAAATATTTTTTCTTGGGTTTCTGTTCTCATGCTTAAATTCTGATTCTAGACATTGAAAAACACTTAAATATTCATATGTAGTTCGTGAAGTTTGCTTTGAACTGATTTACAACGATAAGTATAACTTTATTTAATTTAATACGAAGAATATTCACTTTTAGACATTAATTTCTTGTTATTTTACATCTTTACGTTATTGTTTATCACAAATCTTCAATAAAAAAGACTCTTGTATCCGAAAAAATGTTTTCTAATTATAATTTACAGTGGAAGTGTGTAAAAAATTTAAAAATCAGTAGTTTTTGCCGTAACATTGAAAAATCGCTTCGTTTCTACAGAAGCAAACTTTAATAAAAAAAAAAATTTTGTCATCTTGTCGTAGGGGAAACCAAAATTTAACATGTAGCAGTCAGACCCAAAAATCGTGTTGACCGGTGTAATACATAAAGTAATATTGATACAGTAAAAATTATATACTTTTTTCAATTTTAACGCCTTGTAATTTTTTCGTAGCAATTTTTTATTGAGGCATGTTTGGTCCTATCGCCATATTTTGGTCAAAACAATCCTTAGTCTATTTTCATGAATCATCCTGTAGAGTACTAGTAATCAAAGAGTGTTTTTTCCAGAATTCTGTTGTATTATTTGAAGGTAAATTGTTGATTTTATCAAAAAAACAATCTATCAGTCGATTTTTCATTCCAAAAATGCCCATTTTACAAATTTTTGTTCCAATAACCCCCCATTTTACTAATTTTCATTCCAAAAAACCCCAATCCACAAATTTTCATTCCAAAAAACCCCAGTACACAAATTTTCATCCCTA
>CAJUYG010001383.1:19782-34905 GCA_910591675.1 Galerucella calmariensis
CCCAAAAAACCCCATTTTACAAATTTTCATTCCAAAAAACCCAATAAACACATTTTTATCCCAAAAAACTCCTTTTTTTACAGAATTTTATTCAAAAAAAAACCCATTTTACAAATTTTCATTCCAAAAAATCCCCAATACACAAATTTTCGTCCCAAAAACCCCATTTTACAAATTTTCATTCCGAAAAACCCCAGTACACAAATTTTCATCCCTAAAAACTCCTTTTTTCAGATTTTCATTCCAAAAAACACCTCAATTTACAAATTTGTATCCCAAAAAACCCAATAAACACATTTCCATCCCAAAAAAACTCCTTTTTTTACAGATTTTTATTCAAAAAAACCCAATTTACAAATTTTTATCCCTAAAAACCCTTTTTTCCAAATTTTTATTCCAAAAAACCCCAATACACAAATTTTCATCTCAAAAAACTTCTTTTTTTTTAGAGATTTTTATTCCAAAAAACCTCAATTTACAAATTTTATCCCAAAAACCCCGTTTTTACAGATTTTTATTTCAAAAAACCCCAATTTACAAATTTTTATCCCAAAAAACCCCTTTTTTATAGGATTTTATTCTATAAAAACAGTCCTCTAGTCAATTTTTTATTACAATAAAACCCATTTTCATCCCAAAAAATTACATTTAACAAATTTTTATTCCAAAAACCCCATTTTACAAATTTTCAGAATTTTCCACTCAAAACATCCTGTACATAAAATAATAATGATATAAACTGACCCAATTTGTCACATTAATATATGTATTTGGTTTGATCTGGTTCCATCCAAATTTTTAAACACTCCCCGTCAAATCTACGTTGATCCTCGATGCTATATCCTGGATTAATGTCGATAAAAAAACTGGTCTAGTGAGAATCTTTTTTACTCTACTTTTATAATCATTGTAAATACACGTAGTTTTTGTATATTTTACAAATTTCTATTGCGCTAATTAAACATATGATTTGGAAATAAAATATAACCTTCATAGTTATTATCTTAGTGAGTAGATAACATTTCACAATACCTATGTGATTTAGTCGAACGGAATGGTGGTTACATTTTGGATAATAGAAATTCTGATAATAAACATTTTTAAATACAGACGGAAACAAAAAGATTCTACAATACCGATACCGGTAAGTTAATTTGTAGTATATTCTGCTGGGATGGAATTGTTAATCAAACTTGTTCATAAAATAAAAAATCCTTTTTTTTTTATAAACTATTGAATGAACTAATTATAACGTGAACTCCAGTAAGGTCAACTGGTACTTCTTCCCATCTTTTTTATTTTTATCTCTATCAAGTTTTTTTTTTCAGGATTGGTGGAAAGTTGAAATTCACGACCGTCAAGGTTTCGTCCCAGCTGCTTACGTTAAAAAAGTCGACGCTGGCCTAACAGCTTCTCAACAAAATCTACTAGACAGCAACTCAATCTCTGCTAGACAAAACCAGATCAACCAGCAATATGATAGACTGCTCCAATTGGCCAACGAACGTCGAATTAAACTCGATGAAACCGTCAAAGCTTACGTCCTCGTTAGAGAAGCTGCTGAACTGGCTGGTTGGATCAAAGGTAAATTTTTTGCTGGACATTCGATTACATTTTTAACGCAATTGTTCTACAGATAAAGAAATGCACGCTCAAGTGGAAGATGTAGGAGAAGATTTGGAACAAGTTGAGGTTATGCAGAAAAAATTCGACGATTTCCAAACCGACTTGAAAGCCAACGAAGTTAGATTAGCGGAAATGAATGAAATCGCCATGCAATTGGTATCCCTCGGCCAGACCGAAGCTGCTTTGAAGATCCAAACTCAAATGGAGGATTTGAATACCAAATGGACCGATTTGCAACAGTTGACATCGGAAAGGTAATTAATTTAGCGGTGAAAAAAGACGCATGTTTATTTGTCGGTAATTTTATTTTATGAAATAAATTACAGCGAAGAAAAGATTGTTAGAAAGAAATGCGGAACGGTAAGTCAAGAAGCACCGGGTCGAAGAGTTAACGAGAGGTTTGCACATGTCATTATTTAACAGCTTCGTCAAATTGGGGCTTACATGCTCTACACTACAAGCATTGTAAATAAATTGCTTGTTACAATTATTGTAAATTTCTTATTCTTATGAAAGTTTCTATTGGGTCAATTATGACATTTGACGTATAACAACGCTTGAAATTCGACATGCGCAAACACTATTTAAAGTTGGTACAGTGGGTACAGACCGAGCTGCTCTAGAACTGTTCACAAACAGGCGTATACAACAAGCTCGAAAAAGATCGCAAACTATTCGAGAACAGCTCGAGAACTTGGTCTGTACCCCAATTTACAAATTTTCATCCCAAATAACCTTTTTTTACAAATTTTTAATCCAAAAAACCCCATTTTCATCCCAAAAAATTACTTTTAACAAATTTTTATTCCAAAAAACCCTATTTTAGAAATTTTCATTCCAAAAAACCACTTTTTTACAAAATTTCATTCCAAATAACCCAATTTTACAAATTTTTATTCCAAAGAAAAATATCCTATATCAATTTTTCATTACAAAAAACCCCATTTTCATTCCAAAAAATTACTTTTAACAAATTTTCATTCCAAAGAACACCAATCCACAAATTTTCATCCCAAAAAACTCCTTTTTACAGATTTTTATTCCAAAAACCCCATTTTCATCCCAAAAAAATACTTTTAACAAATTTTTATTCCAAAAAACCCCATTTTAGAAATTTTCAACCCAAAAAACTCCTTTTCACAGATTTTTTTTCCAAAAAACCCCAATTTACAAATTTTCATCCCAAAAAACCTTTTTTTTACAGATTTTCATTACAAAAAACCCCATTTTCATCCCAAAAAATTACTTTTAACAAATTTTTATTCCAAAATACCCCATTTTCATCCCCAAAAAATTACTTTTAACAAATTTTTATTCCAAAAAACCCCAATTTCATCCCAAAAAATTACTTTTAACAAATTTTTATTCCAAAAAACCCCATTTTAGAAATTTTCATTCCAAAAAACCTCAATACACAAATTTTCATCCCAAAAAACCCCATTTTACAAATTTTCATTCCAAAAAACCCCAATACACGTATTTTCATCCCAAAAAAACTCCTTTTTTACAGATTTTTATTCCAAAAAACCCCAATTTACAAATTTTCATCCCAAATAACCGTTTTTTACAGATTTTTATTCCAAAAAACTCCATTTTCATCCCAAAAAATTACTTTTAACAAATTTTTATTCCAAAAAACCCCATTTTAAAAATTTTCATCCCAAAAAACTCCTTTTTTACAGATTTTTATTCCAAAAAACTCCATTTTCATTCCCAAAAATTTCTTTTAACACATTTTTATTCCAAAAAACTCCATTTTCATTCCCAAAAATTTCTTTTAACAAATTTTTATCCCAAAAAACCCCATTTTACAAATTTTCTTCCCAAAAAACTCCTTTTTCCCAGATTTTTATTCTAAAAAACCCCAAAACACAAATTTTCATCCCAAAAAACTCCTTTTTTACAGATTTTTATTCCAAAAAAACTCCATTTTCATCCCAAAAAATTTCTTTTAACAAATTTTCTTCCCAAAAAACTCCTTTTTCACAGATTTTTATTCTAAAAAACCCCAAAACACAAATTTTCATTCCAAAAAACTCCTTTTTTACAGATTTTTATTCCAAAAACACATAAAACAAATCGTCCACACAAGAAAAGTTTCAGTTTTGTGTTCAGTTCGGTTCAATTCGTTGAAGAGTTCGAACTAGAACTGCACTTATGATACCGAACAGTCAACGTCCACACACAAACTGAGATCGCCACGTGTTCGCAAACGAACCCTTTGAAAGTACCGACTCGACTCGGAACCCCAAACGAACTGCCGAGCTGCTCTAGAACTGTTCGCAAACACCAAGCTCGAAAAAGATCACAAACTATTCGAGAACAGCTCGAGAACTTGGTCTGTACCCAGCTTTACAGTTAAATGATCTTGTAACTTTCAACACGTAAGGTGCAGGAACAGTACATTTTACGGGAACAAAAAACTTGACGCGGATCTTGAAATTTGCCGTGAAGCTTGCCAGCTGCAGAGCAAGCAGGACTTGGTATGTTCGTCTCAAATTGAAATGAGATGCATATTGTGTCACAAGGGTAGAAAATGTGCCTTAGCTGCCCGAAATTATTAGATGCAGTTGATACTTAAGGGCTGTTAAACCGTTTCCTGCATGTGTGATACACAAATGTTTTTCTCCTACCGAATATACCAAAAAAATAGAAAAATATAACAAAACTTTGACATAAACTGACGTTTAATTAAAAAATTTACGTGAAACGTCAAGTACTCAATAGACAGATTTCGAAAAACTTCAAAACTCGTGACGTAAAGAATTTTCCGCCATTGGGCAGGTAAACAATACATCCCTCCCTATTCTTGGTGTTCATATGATTGGTTTTTCGGTAATTTAGGGGAACAATATATTTAAAAAGACTTGTAACCTTTATGGTGACGTGGGATACAGTTATTTTAAAGATAGGTTAGGTTTGCGGTGAGTGGGTCCATGAGGCACTCCAGTGACTCATATTAAAGATACTACGCTCATTATTTTGCTTTTTTTTTGTTATGAAAAGTTAAAAGACTCTTTATCAGTGTACACTTTTCATGATGAGCTTTTTTTTTCACAAAATGGGCAACATTTTAAAAAAGAGAACTACATTTTGCAACTATTTAAAAAAAAGTTGAGCTAAGGTTAAGCTTTTAAAACATAAATCGCTTTTTTAAGATAGTGTTTAAAAGGATCTAAGTGCATTGTTTTCTTTACCAAAAAATTATTTTTGGCGCTTAGTTTCTTTACAAGGATAGATCGAAAAGTTTTCGAAACATTCAGAAAAGTCCTAATTATTTTAATCCCCAAAACAAACACCTATTTAAATACACCGAACACTGTTTACTCTAACTACACCAACACTATCTTACGATAACCTAGTTACCTTCTTCAGAGACTCAAGTTATCAGAAACTTTTCGATTTATTCACACAATAATCACACATTTACAAGTCTTGACATTAATTTTCCATTGAAGGGCCAGCCAATTAGGTTCCGCCCACGAGGTCCAAAGGTTCCATAGGGACGTGGACGAAACAAAAGATTGGATAACCGAAAAAGACGAGGCATTGAACAATGACGATTTAGGAAAAGATTTACGAAGTGTACAAGCTTTGCAAAGAAAACACGAAGGATTGGAAAGAGATTTAGCAGCTTTGGGCATTAAGGTATATTTAAAAAACCGTTGAATGTATTAACAGTATTAAATATTTTATATTTTTTTAGATTAAACAATTGGACGACACCGCAAACCGTTTGGTTACCTCACATCCTGAAAGCGCCGAGCAAACAAGAGTGAAACAAGAAGAAATTACTGAATTGTGGACACAATTAACGGCCAAGGCTAACAGCCGTAAAGAAAAACTTTTGGATTCGTACGATCTACAACGTTTCCTTAACGATCATCGTGATCTTTTGGCTTGGATTAACTCCATGCTGGGATTGGTCAGTTCAGAAGAGCTAGCTAATGATGTAACTGGTGCAGAAGCTTTAATCGAGAGACACCAGGTATGTTTATTTCGGTTTTAAATGGGTTTATAATGTCTTTGAAGCGAATTGGTTTTAATTTTCAATAAGCTTATGACATTTTTTGGTAAATGGAATTATTTTTTTGTTGTAATTGTTGGAGTTTCTCATGTGCTTACTCGATTTTTAGAACTACAAGGCAGAGATAGATGCAATGTATGGCGTTCGTGCTCCTCAGGTAGTTACTTGTGGTTATGGTGTTTAATTTACAGCTACTAATTATGATGTGACAGCTTTTTACATACATAGTATCAAAAGCAGTGCGGATACAACACTCTTTTTATGTTTGTTTAACAATCATGTACCAAACGCTGCTTTTTTATAGTTTTTGTTGTTGTTTGGTTCATAATTTCTGTTCATTTTAAGTACATTTTGTTTTTGTTCCATGTTTATGGATAAAAAGAGTTTTGAATCCGTTGTAGCCTTTGCTTTAGTCGTCAATAAGGTGTTTTAACAAGATTTTTTAACATTTCTTCAAATTATTATCACAAAACTTATTTTGTTTTGTTAAAATACCTGTCAAGCTGTAAATTGTGGTCGTTTAAAACAGTTTAAAAAAATATATGGCATGAAACGTAATTATATATTGGTACACATTTGTTTTTAGTTAAGTCAATTTTACACTCACAATCTTACAAAAAAAAGTGTAGTTTCATTCTATATAATCATCAGACATACATACCTTAACCGCTTTTGTACTGTGTACTTCAAACGAACTTTATCTCTTCCTTATTTTTTTATTTTTGACAGTTCTTTCCAGTTAACCAAGGAGGCTGGACTTATATTCTTCTATTTTCAGCTAATAATAATAAAAAAATTCATGTGTATAACTGTTTTTCACAAAGTCAAGTGAATCGGTCATCAGTAGATACAGAAATAGTTCCCTATTGGCTGTGTTCATTGTATAATACTTGTCAAGGTATACCTTCAATAATGTGTTAATAATATCCAATAAAAAGTTTTTTCATATACAGGGTTGTCCTTGAGTAATTGTACATAGTACAGTACAATCTTCACTTCAAAATATTGCGATTTAAATCAACTAGCCTTAATAAAATGTTGATATTAAGAGAGATGAAATTGAACATGAAATTTTAATTTTCGTTTTTTACAATAACTTGAACGCTTTTTGACGTATATGCACAAAAATTTGAGGTTGGAAGTTTTTTGATCTGAGAAATCATAATTTTGTATCTATTTCGGTGTATTTTGTGGAAGGCGCCACATAGACCACGTATGCGGCATAAATGTGCGCAAAACTTTTTTGCACTACCTTATTAAAATATAATTAATGCCACATCATTACAACAAATAAAAGGTATACTTGTTAGTATCCCCAAATCTTAACGGTTTTGGAGATAATCACATTTTAGTGATTAACTACATGATTATTATTCAATGAAATTACGTTCGAAAAATGTAGTTGTTTGTACGATATTTATTATTTTCAAATATTGAAAGTACCATACATATTTCTCATGTTAACTACTACTATATCCTAATACTGTTCATCTTAATACTAAAAAAAATAATTATCGTACACAATGCATTTTTCGAAAGTAATTTCATTGAATAATAATCATGTAGTTAATCACTAAAATGTGATTATCTCTGAATCCGTTGAGATTTGGGGATACTAACAAGTATACCTTTTATTTGTTGTAATGATGTAGCTTCAATTATTTTTTACAAAAGTAGCGTTAGTGTGAAAGGCAAAAAAGTTTTGCATACATTTATGCCGCATACGTGGCCTATGTGGCGCTCTCTACAGAATACATCGAAATAGATACAAAATTATGATTTCTTATATCAAAAAACTCCCAACCCCAACTCATGTTACTGCAATTGTTAAAGCAGCATTTAATTGGACATTAAGTCTTAATGATCGAAATTTATGTATGATCTTTCTTTTACATATTTAATCTTAAGTTATAATACAGAGTGAGTCAATACTATACTTACTTATGTTTATGCGTTTTTATTTATATCTCGAGTTCGACAAAAACTATCAACATGCGGTTTGCGCCATTTTGTTGAGAATTTAATCCAGTTCCATTTTAATTCACAATAATTAGGTGTTTCCATTAAACATTCTTGAGGAAAACAAATTTTAATTTTTTTCATTTGAAATTACCCTTACCTATGACAACTAAAAGTAAATGCCATTGTTTTATAGTAGATGTAATTAATTCATCTACACTCTTTCTATTGACACTAGTTTCGTTCAAATCGGTTGATTGAAACCAAAGTTATAGGTATTTATCCACAAACACTTTCCCCCACCCCTTATTTGGAAAAATAGAATAAAAAGTACTTGAACAAATTTGTGCGAAATTTAGGCCTTTTTTTAGTTTACTTATTTAACACTGGGTATAATTGGGCATTTTCACAAAAAACTGGTTTTAAAATTTTTCTTTACAGGCTACGCCCCCCTAGCGGTTAACCTAGAAACTTTAAAGTAATTTCCAACAATTTCTCTTGTCCACTTTTCCTAAGGATTTTTTTTCCTAAAGTTATAACATGAATAGTTTCTGATATATAGCCGAGAGATCGGCTTATTGGACCACCCAGTACTTCTATGTACAATTACTTACAGACCACCCTGTATACATATTTCACGAGGACTGGGCTTTTGCCAAATTTCGAATTATCCATGTCGTTTCTTTTGGTCTACTTATTTTCTCACAATATCCTTCACAGTAAGAAAATAGTTTGGGTCGATGAACTAGGACTAGGCTTATCTTTAATCCTTTATGCATTAATGATTGAAAACATTTGGGAATTGTTAAATTCCAGTTTTCTCCTAAAATGGTAAACATTCAATGGTATATCTTGGCGATTATTATACCTAGTTTGCTTCCTTATTCGTGTAAGCACCAAATTGTTAAGAAATATAAATTAGCACAAAACTTTCTACTGTTCTGACGCACTTGGCAATATCTTAATACGCTTGGTTGCTCTGAAACAGTTCTCAAACTTTAAATTCTAGGAACACCGCACTGAAATAGACGCACGCGCTGGAACTTTCCACGCCCTCGAACAATTCGGTCAACAATTACTCAACTCAAGTCACTACGCAAGTCCGGAAATTCAAGATAAACTCGAACAACTAAACAAAGCACGAGCCGACCTCGAACGCGCTTGGATAGATAGACGCTTGCAATTAGATCAAAACCTCGAATTGAATCTCTTCTATAGAGATTGCGAACAGGTAAAAACACCTTCAACAAACTGAAAAAAACACTTGTAATAAAATTTGTTTTTTTAGGCAGAAAACTGGATGTCTGATAGAGAAGCTTTCTTAGCTTCGGACGAAGTTGACAGTAACGGAGATAATGTCGAAGCTTTGATAAAAAAACACGAAGATTTCGATAAAGCTATCAACGCTCACGAAGAAAAAATCGGCGCTTTGCAAACTTTGGCCGATCAATTAATAGAAAGAGAGCATTATGCTTCTAAACCAATCGATGACAAACGTACTCAGGTATTAGATAGATGGCGCCACTTGAAAGATGCTCTAATCGAAAAACGTTCTAAACTTGGAGAAAGTCAAACATTACAGCAATTCTCCAGAGATGCAGATGAAATAGAAAATTGGATAGCCGAGAAGCTTCAATTAGCAACGGAGGAAAGTTACAAAGACCCCGCTAATATCCAATCGAAACACCAAAAACATCAAGCTTTCGAAGCTGAATTAGCAGCTAACGCAGACAGAATTCAAGCTGTATTAGCTAACGGAGCTAATTTAATCAACAAACACCAATGTGCTGGATCCGAAGAAGCGGTTCAAAAACGTCTGGAATCCATTGCAGACCAATGGGAATTCTTAACGCAGAAGACTACGGAAAAATCTCTCAAACTTAAAGAAGCTAACAAGCAAAGAACGTTCATTGCTGCTGTTAAAGACTTGGACTTCTGGTTGGGTGAAGTGGAGAGTCTATTAACCAGCGAAGATGCTGGGAAGGATTTAACTTCTGTACAGAATTTAATCAAGAAACATCAGTTGGTCGAAGCTGATATTCAACATCATGACGATAGAATTAAAGGTAAAAGTGTTTTTATTATTTTTATCGAGGTCTAGTGTTACAATTTAGCTTGCAAATGGATCATTTTCTATCCTATTTCAGTCAAATACTAAACACTGTCTAAAACGATAGGAAAACATACAATTCGACGTTATTTCTTCCAAAAACTCTCAATTTCACGTAACTACAGACCGAAACGGTCAACGGTGATTGAAATAAGTCAAAAATCCTCCATTCCATTTAAAAAGCACACGAGGAGACTAAATAATGAACAAATTAACTCGAATATGTTTTTGGCGTACCACTGTTTTAAAATTATTTCGTCTTTTTTAAGAAGCCTCCCATAATTTATTATCGCAAGGAGACAGAAAACCAAAAACAATATAGAAGTAAAATTGCATATCCATTTTTTTTTTGTTAAAAATGTTTCAAATGACTATTTGACTATTGACGATTTGCTATTAACAGTGGATGAAGAGACTGCGGAAAAATTGAAAGGTAATCTTTTCATATCTTCTGTAAGTTCCTTGTGGCATTATTTATTATTTTTTCTCTTATTTTTTGCGAATCAAACCACAATAATGTTTTTTATTTTTTTATTTCGACGTTTCGGTAGCGTTCCAGCTACCGTTGTCAAGATTAACTCGTAATAAAATAATTTTTTGGTCCCTATCTGACACAACGAAAAAAATATGATAACTAGACAATCAATAATATTTTGAAGTTTAAGACTACAAAACTTTGTTGTCAAATTTTATTAAGTTCCATTCATAGTAGATCACATCTCTGGTAAAATGTGAATAAAATATTCTATTTTATGACATTCTAAAGATATGAGAGTCAACTAGAAATGGAATCCAGTGAAGTGCACGTTCCAGCAACGGTTTTTATTGGGATAGCGCTTTTTTTAGCTTATTTTGGAAATGTTGTTAATAAAACGCGTTTGTTGTTACTTTTTTGTGTATGATTATTTTTGTTTTTAAAATATGTATAACTCAGTTTGGTGATTTTGTGTATTGAATTGTGTATCGATTAACAACTATTCCAATGATAAATCATAAGAAAACCTGGATGAAAACTTATGATGCTAACCTGATAACGCAGGTAATTGATTATTGGAAATTTCTCTTTCCAACATTGATAACCAAATTTGACTACATTCGGCTGAAATACTAGCTACACATTTATCTGCATTTAGTTGTATTAAAGCACTTTCTTTGATTTTTCATCTTTTATTATTGGGCTCTTTCAATATTATTTTTGTCGAATCCCATTGAATTTTATGCCCCTCTTCCCAATCATGTTTACAAATACCTGACTTAAAGAACTCCCTATCTTTGATATATGTTTTCTGTTAACTTATTCGGACTTTCAATGGTCTAGATGTTTCACCTAAATAGAATTTGTCGCATTCACAAGATATCTGATATATGCAATTTTTTGAAGATTGTTCTTAATTTTTTGGTTTTGTTTTTGTTAGTATAGATCTCAACGTATTGTTAGATTTAAAGCTAGTTCGAATATTGAATTGATTACCAATTTTCTTAATTCTTTCTGATAAACCCTTAACATACAGTATTGTCAAGTTTTTAAAAATTATGTTAACTGAATTATTAATATTATTGTTATTATTATGGGGTATTAACAATGAGCCCTTCTCTATATTCTTAATTTCTTTATTTAATTTACAAATTCTGCCGGGTAAAGTTTTCTCCTTTGTGAAATCATTATCATTAGAACAAATGATTCTGGCTCTATCCTATAAAGATTTCACTACCCTTTTTTTAACGCTTATAGCATGATTTGATTCAAAATTCAAATACCTATTAGTGTGTGAGGGCTTACATTATTGTGGTTTGATTCCCAATTCCAAAAAGGGAAAAAAAGTAATCTTTTCATTCATATCTCAAAATTTTCAGTATTTCTGTACACTCATTATCAATAAGTATATCTTAAGTAATTGATTCAGTACTTCAGTCTTACCAAAATATTTTCTGACAACGTATTTCTGATGTGCAAAATTCTGCCTTGTTGGTACCGCTTTCATTTTCATATTATTTATTATTTCATATCCCAAACAAATTATAAATGGAGCAAATAATAATAATAATCTGTATCAAAAACTTTCATAATATCGGGCCTTGCTCAATGACAAATGATATTTGATTTTCTTGACGACATATGTTTTAAAAATATTTCGTTTTCGCCATCGTCAAATCTGTGACGTAAAATTGGATATGTTTTTAAAACATTATTGAATACGGCTCAACGCCAAAAAATAGCTCAAAACTGGAAAGAACGCTGAAAAAGGTCTAAAACGATTAGATTAGTCAAATTAGTTTAGTTTGAAGCGAAAAAAAAAACAAAATTGTTGACAGGATGTATTTTTTCCATACAATTGAATGGTGCAATTGGTTTTTGAGAGTTATTTAAAAATTCAAACGAATTATTGACATTCAGTAAAAAAAGATGGTTGCAAAATTCATTTTTTGATTTTTCCAATTTTTTAGCATGTTTCTAAATAGGGACTGTATATTTTTATTATTTCACAAGAAAGTATAACTCAAGACGAAAAAATGGCGACATGAATGAAGTCTCTACGACAATTTTCCAAAGGAGAAAAATATTTTTTTGGTCCGAGAAACGTGGATTATCTCGGAAGTCTCTTGATATTTTTATCTGGAAAAATTTGTGGATTTTTCGGGCATAAAAAGGTATACATTCACCAAATTTTGTCGAAATAAAATTATTATTGTGTAAATGAAAAATAAAAAACGATAAAAGCGGTTATTCGCATTTTTCTCGGAGTTTTTGAGGTTATATGAAAAAATCATTTTCACAAAAGTTGTAGACCTTTTTATGATCTACAACTTTTCTGTTGTACGCTTTTCTTCCCGTCGTCAACTTTCTCCGGAAATCGCAATAATCCAAAATTATACCCATTATCACCCCCCAAATATATCTGGAAACACACCTGCTCACGCATTTTTTTACGTTTATTATATGCCTATTCACCATTTCCAACTGCTCTCATCCTGTTAACAATTTTCTCTTTGTAAAAGACGTAAAAGTGTTATTTGCCTGGTCTAGATAGGAAAACACATAATTCGACCTTATTCCATCCAAATACTCTCGATTTATTTTTCAGATATGAACGATCAAGCAGATTCTTTGGTGAAGAGTGGACAGTTCGATACAGCTTCAATCTTGGAAAAAAAGGACTCTATCAACTCTCGCTACGAACGTATTAAAAACCTAGCAGCACACAGACAAGCCAGGTTGAACGAAGCTAACACTTTACATCAATTTTTCAGAGACATAGCCGACGAAGAATCGTGGATCAAGTAAGAACTGTTTAAAAGCTGAAAAATAAAATTACTGATGATTTTTTTTCTTAGGGAAAAGAAACTTTTGGTAGGTTCAGACGATTACGGCAGAGATTTGACCGGCGTACAGAATCTTAAAAAGAAACACAAACGTTTAGAAGCCGAACTAGCTTCGCACGAACCGGCCATCCAAGCCGTACAAGAAGCCGGTGAAAAATTAATGGACGTGTCTAATTTGGGCGTGCCAGAAATCGAACAACGACTCAAAGCTCTCAATCAAGCTTGGGCGGAATTGAAACAATTGGCCGCTACTAGAGGACAAAAGTTGGACGAATCTTTGACTTATCAACAATTTTTGGCTAAAGTCGAAGAAGAAGAAGCTTGGATCAGCGAAAAACAACAGTTGTTAGGCGTGGAGGATTACGGTGATACTATGGCCGCCGTACAAGGGTTGCTAAAGAAGCACGACGCTTTCGAAACCGATTTCCAGGTTAGTATTTTTAGGAAAATACCTACTAGAATGTGTTGATTATTTTTTCTTTCAGGCTCACAGAGATCGTTGCAAAGACATCAGCGATGACGGTCAAAGATTAATTTCCGAAGGCAACCATCATTCCGACAGTATCAATCAACGTTGTCAACAGTTACAGACCAAATTGGATCATTTAGCCGCCTTGGCCGGTAGACGCAAGGCTAAACTGGTAGACAATTCGGCTTATTTGCAATTCATGTGGAAGGCTGACGTCGTCGAAAGTTGGATCGCCGATAAAGAGAGTCACGTCAAGAACGAAGAATTCGGTAGGGATTTATCTTCGGTTCAAACTTTGTTGACCAAACAAGAGACTTTCGATGCTGGTTAGTGGAAATTTCAACATTCATTAGTGACTTTTTTAAAATGTATTGTATGTTTTCAGGTCTCACCGCTTTTGAACACGAAGGTATTCAAAATATAACCGCTCTAAAAGATCAACTGATCTCTTCCAATCACGATCAAACTCAAGCCATTCTCCAAAGACACCAAGCCGTCATTGAAAGGTGCGTTAATAATTTTCATAATCCATTTCACTCTTTTCCTCCTTATTCCCTGTTTTGCGTCCCTATGTCTATTTCTCCTGATTTATCCACATTAACTCCCTTTTTCTTTACAAATCTCCCTTTTTATCTAAATTTCTCTTTTTATACCCATATCTTTTTATTCCTCCTCTTTTCTCCCAGTCTCTGATTAGTTTTTTCTCATTTCTCTTTGTTTCTTTCCATTTTTCTTTGGCTCTCATTATTTCTTCCAGTTTTTCTTTATTTCTCTCTGTTTCTCCCCATTTCTCATTATTTTGCTCTGTTTCTCCCTATTTCTAATTATTTTCCTTATTCTCTTTTTTTCTATTTCACTCTTTCTCCCTTTTTCTTTCTACTTCACTCTTTTTCTCCATTTTCCACCCTATTTCTTCGGTTCTCATTATTTCTCCCAGCTTTTCTTTATTTCTGTTTCTCCCCATTTCTCATTATTTCGCTCTGTTTCTCCTTATTTCTAGTTTTTTCCCTTATTCTCGATCTTTTTCTATTTCATTCTTCCTCCCTTTTTCTTTCTGCTTCACTCTTTTTCTCCATTTTCAACCCTATTTCTTCGGTTCGCATTATTTCTCCCAGTTTTTCTTTATTTCTCTTTGTTTCTTCCCATTTCTCATTATTTCGCTCTGTTTCTCCCTATTTCTAATTTTCTCCCTTTTTCCTCTCTTTTTTTTTCTTTTTCACCCTTCCTCCCTTTTTCTTTCTACTTCACTCTTTTTCTCAATTTTCTACCCCATTTCTTCGGTTCTCATTTCTCCCAGTTTTTCTTTATCTCTCACTTTTTCTCCTCATTTCCCATTATTTCGCTCTGTTTCTCCCTATTTCTAATTTTATCCTTATTCTCTCTTTTTCTTTTTCACTCTTTCTCCCTTTTTCTTTCTACTTCAATTTTTTCCTCCATTTTTAACCCTATTTCTTCGGTTCTCATTATTACTCACAGTTTCACTTTATTTCTCTCTGTTTCTTCCCATTTCTCATTATTTCGCTCTGTTTCTCCCTATTTCAAATTTTTCCCTTATTTTCGCTTTTTTCCATTTCACTCTTTCTCCCTTATTCTTTCTACTTCACTCTTTCT
>CAJUYG010001383.1:34915-73802 GCA_910591675.1 Galerucella calmariensis
AATAAAATTAACAAATCCCTTTGGTGTTGTTTAGGTGGCAGAAATTGTTGTCCGATTCCGATGCGCGTAAACAACGCTTGTTACGAATGCAAGAACAGTACAAAGAAATCGAAGAGCTCTTCCTAATGTTCGCCAAACGCGCTTCCGCTTTCAACTCTTGGTTCGAAAACGCCGAAGAAGATCTAACGGATCCGGTGCGATGTAATTCCATTGAAGAAATCCGAGCTTTGAAAGAAGCCCATGCCCAATTCCAAGCTTCTCTATCGAGCGCTCAAGCCGATTTCGACGCACTGGCTCAACTCGATCAACAAATTAAGATGTTCAACGTTGGACCGAATCCTTATACTTGGTTCAATATGGAAGCGTTGGAAGATACTTGGAGGAATTTACAAAAGATTATCGCCGAAAGAGATGTGGAGTTGAATAAGGAAACGCAAAGACAAGAGGAGAATGATAAGCTCAGGAAGGAGTTCGCTAAGCATGCTAATGCTTTCCATCAATGGTTGACGGAGACCCGGTAAGCATTTTCTTTTTCTGTTGAAAAAAAATGTATATAAGTTGCCGTTTCTTAAGTTTATAGCAATTTCAGGTAATAATTGATTTACCTAAAAGAAAAATTATTCTCTTTCTTATATTTTCAGTTACCGCATTTTAGGATGGGATGGGTAAATTATATTTTGGTGTTTGAAAACTAACAATTAACGTTTTTTGTGTGTTTACGTTGAAAAAAAAACTACCATAAATAAAATCTCTACTAAATTGACAATTTCTTACCGATTGTTTGCTAATAATATTCGTCCTTTATCCTGATTTTGCCCTAATACTAATAACTACTACCACTAAATCACTTCCTAGAGTAAAATTATCAAAATATTGTATCCCATTTTCCAGTACCTCCATGATGGAGGGCTCAGGTTCTCTAGAACAACAACTAGAAGCGACGAAACGAAAGGCAGCAGAAGTTCGCGCTCGCAGATCCGATTTGAAGAAAATAGAGGACCTAGGAGCCATCCTCGAAGAACATCTTATTTTAGACAACAGATACACGGAACATTCTACAGTAGGACTAGCTCAGCAGTGGGACCAATTGGATCAATTAGGCATGAGAATGCAGCATAATTTGGAACAACAAATTCAAGCCAGAAATCAATCTGGTAAGTTGGAACTTAAATTTAAGCTCGAGTTGCACAAAGTCTTATTTATTCTTTTTTTTAGGTGTAAGCGAGGATGCTCTTAAGGAGTTCTCAATGATGTTCAAGCACTTTGATAAAGAAAAATCAGGAAAACTCAACCACCAAGAATTCAAAAGTTGTCTTCGTGCTCTTGGTTATGACCTACCTATGGTTGAGGAAGGACAACCAGATCCAGAATTTGATGCAATACTTGGTAAGAACGATTTTTTTTCAATAAAAACGTATTAAATATTATATTTTATTTCAAGATGTTGTGGATCCGAATAGAGATGGACACGTTTCATTGCAAGAGTACATGGCCTTTATGATTAGTAAAGAAACGGAGAACGTACAAAGTTCGGAGGAAATAGAGAAAGCGTTTAGAGCTATTACGGCGGGAGATCGTCCTTATGTTACCAAAGAAGAACTATACGCGGTAAGTGTAACTTTAATTCCTTTTTTTTTTTCGTTTTAATCATTAAATTTTCGTTAAAAATTGCTCTAGTTTGTTTGATTGAATGTTTTATTACAATTTTAACCCAACTTGAAGCTTAATTTGACAAATAATGGATTTGAAATAGAAGGGTCATTTAAACTACCTTGTTTTTCTACATGCCTACTCCTCAATTTATCTTAGATTTCCATGTTCCATTTATAAAAAACGGTTTAAAAATTGAAATTTCTAAATACCTAATCACTTTCCACTCTTCATCCTACAGGGTTAATCTTAATTTTTGGTTAAATGACATTTTTTTTAAATTTTGCTTTTGATTTTTTATTGAATGTTTTATTACAATTTTAACACAATTTTAAGTTTAATTTGACAAATAATTGATTTGAAATAAAAGGTTCATTTGAACTACTGTGTTTTTCTACATGCCTACTCCTCAGTTTATCTCAAATTTTCATGTTACGTTCTTAAAAAACGTTTTAAAAATTGAAATTTCTAAATACCTAATCACTTTCCACTCTCCATCCTACAGGGTGAATCTTCACTTTTGGTTAAATGACATTTTTTTTTGATTTTGCTTTTGATTTTTTTTATTGAATGTTTTATTACAATCTTAATCCAACTTGAAGCTTAATTTGACAAATAATTGATTTGAAATAAAAGGGACATTTGAACTACTTTGTTTTTCTACATAACTACTCCTGAATTTATCTCAAATTTTCATGTTCCGTTTTTGAAAAACGGTTTAAAAATTGAAATTTTTAAATACCTAATCACTTTCCACTCTTCATCCTACGGTGTGAAAATAAACTTTTGGTTAAATGACATTTTTATTTTATTTTGCTTTTGATTTTTTTTATTGAATGTTTTATTACAATTTTAATCCAACTTAAAGCTTAATTTTACAAATAATTGATTTAAAATAAAAAGGTCATTTGAACTACTATGTTTTTCTACATGCCTACTCCTCAATTTATCTCAAATTTTCATGTTCCGTTTTTAAAAAACGGTTTAAAAATTGAAATTTCTAAGTACCCAATCACTTTCCACTCTTCCACTTACAGGGTGAATCTTTACTTTTGGTTACATGACATTTTTTTCTTCTAGAACCTCACAAAAGAAATGGCGGATTATTGCGTAGCGAGGATGAAACCGTACGTGGAACCTAAGACGGAGCGTCCTATACAGGGCGCTATGGATTACATAGAATTTACACGCACATTATTTCAAAATTAGTTTTTAAACTTATATGCTGGTTCTTGCTAAAAAAATGTTATTCGAACAGTATAAATATTATTAAATATTGCAATAAGAAACAAATATTTATTGAAAGTATATATTCCAGATTTATTATATATATATATTATATTTATTAAAATTCCATACAATATGTTTTTTTTGCTACTACGACTGGTTTCTTACTTATTTTTTTAAAAATTGCACTGCCTAGCTTTTAGTATCCAGGACAAAAATTATTTCTAATATTAATGTGTAATTTTCGTTCGTTTTACTTTGAGATGTTTCTCAATATATAACTTTGCTTCATTATATGTGGTTGTGTTTTATTTCACCCTGTCTACCCGTTTCTTTATTTCGTGACAATACATTAATTTTAATAATTTTTTTCGAAAATCTTCCTATATCAAAAATTCAATTACAAAAGCCAGTGTTGGGAGCTGTTAACCATCTCACTCCTTTTTCTCCCTCACTCTCTCTGACTTCAGAGAGCTGGCAACACTGTTTCACCAGTGAGCTAGAAAGCTCGGTGGACAAATAATTTATAAATTTTAAGTGGAATAAAGAGTTGTATTGTTCTTAATCTTTGAAGTATCATTGTGAACTACACCCTGGAGCCCACACCAGACTGACTTCGAGCTGCTCCATCTGCTGTTAATCGTTGTCATTGGTCAAATCGTTGAGCTTGTTCAATAATAATAGGGATAAAATATGGAGTCTTGTTGCTTCTCTCATAGTTTCGTACTCTCACGTATAGATGTCACAGGCTGCAATAAATTTTATTAGTAAATATTTGTATACATCTTAATAGTTATTTTGTTTACATAATTTTCTTCTTTTGCGTTGTATTTAAAAGTTGAAGAATAACAGTGATTACTAATTTTTAAAGTCGATACAAGCCAGACTTTGGCCTGCTCCATCTGCTGTCAATCGTTATCAATGGTCAAATCGTTGAGCTTGTTCAATAATAAATAATAAGGATACAACATGGAGTGTTGCTGCTTCTCTTATAGCTTCGTACTCTCACGTAAAGATGTCACAGGCTGCTATAAATTCTATTAGTAAATATTTGCATACATCTTAATAGTTATTTTGCTTACATAATTTTGTTCTTTTGCGTTGTATTTAAAAGTTAAAGAATGACAGTGATTACTAATTTTTAGAGTCGATATAATATTTCCATATAATAATGCATATAAATTAGTGTTAACACTAACAGACAATATCAATCAACAGGTATGCTTACGAGGGTAGTTCTAATACATGTTATAGTGTAACTATTGTTAATGTGATGACCCATATTTTTAATCGCTTTGAAGGAAAAAGCCGCCCAATGACAAGCATAAAATTTTTTTATAAATTCGAATATTGTGAACTAATGCTTTTCAAATGTAATTTGAACTAATATAGTGGATTAAAATTAACCTGCATAAAATTTGTAATACAATTCAAGGTCATCACATTGACATTAGTTACACTATAATTTAAATATTCTTTAAATAACAATTTTAAGAGCTAACGACTCGACTATTTACCAGCATTAATTGCAGCTTTTTATATTATATAAAAGCCAAACATTCTTGCGGAGAGTCACTAAGTAAGTCTAGGGTAGAATGCCATAAAATAATTAGGTTTTTCAAGCAGAAAATGCCTTTGTCAATCTCCGCAACTTATTGAAGCCACTTAAAATTCTATAGGTAGCTGATTGAATAATTTCTTGGCATTGAGGGTGATGGAATTTTATAACAGATCAGATGTGGGCATTGCTAAGTAATTTTTTTCTTCTACTGATTTTCCTATATGTAGAGGGATTACTTTAACTGGAAGCTTTTTCGATTATAAAAAATGTCCCAATCAAGTTTGGTAAATTATTTTTCTCGCAAAATCAAAATTTAAATAAATAAAATGGAAATAAGGCATTGAAATGTTTTCACGGTACATTCCGGGTGACGTCAAGATACCGGAGACGAAGTATCGACTGATAATGACGTCAAAGCGTCGGTTGCTATAGCGACGTCGCTTTTCTCCGCAGTTTTCACAGGAAACTCAGTCTGGCCTAGACTTTGACATTCACATTATCCCTCCGGGCATCCGAAACTAAAAAATTGCCCAGATAATGCAATTAGAAATAGAATATAATTTTAATTTTAATTTGTGATGTAAGATGTTTAAAATGTTTCCTCGAACATTTCATCGACATAAAACTTCAGAGAAAGTCTTCTATAGATTTTTGAAGCCTTTTTGATTCCACCTCCAAGTGGAATCAAATTTAATTGAAAAAAAAACGTTATAATGAATTCCTTTGGGAGAATATGCGAGATCTGCGCTTCTAATACCGGCGGCTTGGCAAGGGCAAACATGTGTCTACGTGACGTCAATGCCCCCGATGACGTAGGTACACATCTTCAACAGGTATGAGCCGTCGCCGTGGCAACCCCCTTGAGCAATCTATAAACGAAAGCAGCGTTGTCGAATGTTTTTCTGAGATTCAAATACTTTTTAACAGCTGAAAGATCCACTTGCACCGTCATTATAACAGTAGTTTAAAATTTAACTATTAGTTAATTTTGAATTATGGCTTGCATCGCAATTTAAGCCACGGTAAAACTCTTTTAAGCCACTGTTAAACTAAGCCACCAGTCATCTAATTTTTTTATATCCGAAATCTAACCTCAAAATATCATTGTGTGACGAGACTGAAGTTGGGTACCAACCGATTGTAATTTAGATTGATAAGTTAATTTTAATCAAGAACCCTTAAATTACGGTGCAAGTGTTCTGCAATTTAATTGATTATTTAAATTTTAACAGTGTGCTATTTTAAACAGTGAGTTAGCGAATACGGTGCAAGTGGGCATAAAACGCACGGCAAAAATTCTAATTCATAGTAAAAGATAAAATAATAGTTATTTGTCCACGACCCGCTAATAATAAGTCGATATTTTACCTCCTAACAAAAGGTATATGGTACCCATATATCTACTAGAGTGAATTATGGTTCATAATACACTGGAGTGTATTATGGTTAATAATTCACGACTAGAGATGGGGGTACAATATGAAATAAACTTTTAAATCTGTGTATTTTGTTCAGGAAATTTGTTTCTGAAATATATCGTATTGATAAAATATCGAAATCTTTAGTATTGATACTTTTCATAACGACATTTTCTAGTATTAAGTATTTCAAAACAATATATTTATAACGGTACGTTGTATTGATACTTTACACGGTATCGCCCATCTCTATATATGTCAAATTATTTAATTTTGACGTTAGTAATACCAAATTGTTACGAACTTGCTATATTACTGCAACGAATTCATTGAATTCGGATAGTGGAAATGAACGTTCTTGTACACCAACTGAAATTAAAAAAGCGGCGAAATTAACGACTATAGGACTGCTGCCAGAAAAATCGAAAGATAACTACCTATATGTTTACATATTATAACTTCATGAACTGGAGGTTAGTTGACTTTTATTTAATAAAGAAATCAAGGGTCGTGGACAAAGTATAGTATTCTACTCGCAACTTATGGCCAATATTCACTCGGGTGACTTGCGCCCGTATTTTTTTGAATAATGTGTTTTCCAAGAGGCGATTTTTGTGGATTTCTGGAGTTTTCCCGAGCGCTCTGGTTTATCGGGAATTTCTCGATGATTAATTGTCAAACCCGCTTATAATTGATATTGGGAGAAAGGCAAGAATATCCTCTTGCCGATGGTATAATTTTTTTTGGCCAAGACCCCTGGGTTTTCAGTAAAATCGGGGAAATTTCCAGTTTCCTGAGGGAAGACAGCTATTCTTCTGAGTTTTTTCGAGCAGTTTTTTCTCTTTACAGTAAAATTCTTCCCGGTCAAGCATCATACCCGATGATAGGTCACATTCTGAACTTTCCTTTGATATGTGTATTATATATTAAAAAGAAATTTGTCTCTAAATTTGTTGTAATGGATGCCTCATTTTATTCTCGCACGCCGCCACGCCACCCATCTATAGTGTGGTCGACGGCGTCTGCTATAGTGCGTGTACACGTGGATGCTTTCTGCTGTATTGTTTGTCAACAACTGACAAATTTACATGTAAACACTATCTTTTCCGTGATTTTTCAAGAATAAATAGTAGTATTCCACTGTAAAAAGTGAAATTTAAGTCATTATTAATTTTATTGTTATTATTAAATAATAAATTTTGAACTTTTTATTGATAAAAAACACAGGGAAATATTGAAAATTCTTGAGCTTCTTTTTTTTGGAGCACACGGTGAGGTTTCATTTTTTTGATTTAAGATCATTATTGTTGTGGGTGAAATGACATCTAATGATTTGATAAATATTGTTCATTCCTGTAGAAAAGGATTCTAGTACGCCCATGTGTTTTATTTGTGATCAAGCTCTGACTGAAGACGTTACACAACGCTTACCCGAGGACTAGAATCGTCAGTTTTTAAGTTTCAGAAAACTGCGAACTTTTTAACCACCATTTTTGCAAAAAATATTGGTGTAGGTAACGAAAAAAATGGTGGGGACAACTTTTGTAGGTAATGAACTGCTCTTGATTTTTTGTCTGAACAAAAATTCTCTTTGGATCGTAGTTCGGGAGATATCGGCGGAAAACGGATTTTCGGGATCTCTAGAGCCATTTTCCGACCCTCCCACAAATTTCAGGAACATGAAATTTTGGGGGTTAAATGTACCTACTATCACTGCAAATAAAAAAAAATTTCTTGCTGGACCAGATGCCCATGTTGACGGTATTTTTCGCCTTCATTTACTGGACTATTATTTATTGAATATAATTTGATAAGTGGAATATAGGGGATGAAAATGTAAGCAAGGCAACAATTAAGGGCGATTCTTAACCATGAATGAAGGTCGGGAAAGATTGGGGATAGAGGCGCAAGAGCGATATGGTGGAATTATGTCTCTATACGCCGGTAATTTGCCGGTTGGGGCACATGGCAACGCCTACGCGTTACTGATCATGACCTTGCACCTGTAGACAGGAGCTGGTCCTATTTTTATTCATAGAACTCGCCCTAATTAAATTGATTTGAAAAAAATCACAATTAACTGCGAATTTGGAATCAACTAACAGTCGTAACCGATATTTAAGCGCGATTTTTAAAATTACAAAGCCGTCAAATCGCAGCAACTTAATGAAAAGGTGATTATAAAAAAGTTGAGATAGATAGGAGGTCGAAGTAGCTTCTGGGCACCGCTATATGTGGGCAGAACCAGAAAAAAAATTACGCCACACGATAAATAATAATTAATTATTAAAACGAGAGAACGAGACCAATTGCATGTCGATATTTCGAAACACGACTATCGGATCGGTATACGAGGGACAAACAAAAATTACGCGCAGGTATATTGTATTCAAAAAGAAATTAAACACTGTGTTCACTTAAGTTCGCACCATATGGGAAACTTTTTTATTATCAATTTTAGGAAAAAACTTATTCCTCATAAAAAGTTCTGCATGTTCTAAAATCTAAAATACAATTATCAGATATCAATTTTTTTAAGTATTATACGAAGTTTCTCAAAAAATATGAATTTTACTCAAGAATAAAGTAACTCAAAATTTGACAATATCGAAAAATGTTATAAATAAAAGTTGATCAGAATTGAAAACTACGTTCAAATATAGAGGAAAGTCACCAAATATGGAATACCATTTTGTTTTTGGGATATAAAAAAAACTTCATATAAATTAAATCAGTTTAATGTTTTTAATAATCAGTCATACATTTATATGTAGTAATTAACATTCTTTAATCAAATATATTAGTTATCAATTTAGAATTTAACACAAAAAACAGTATCACAAATGAGTAACCAAATATGGAATAGGTATCGATATATGGAATATAAGCATAAATCAACATAACAATAACAAAAATGGACATTAATATCTTTGAGATCAATTAAATAAATATAATATATTGTGATAAATGAAAGAAGTTACATAATTACTTGCAAAAGTCACAGATCCAAGTATCAAACTCTGGACCAGCACAATCATAATGTGCCCAGAGCCCACACATCAAGCATTTAATTTAATATTCCATAATTAGACACCGACGACTGTCCATATTTGGATTTTTATACTAGTTCAAACTCTTCTGAATATTTTTTAAAGTCACAATATTTTAATGACAAAAGATCACATAATGGTGAAATAAACATAATACCGATATACCTACTAAATAGTATAACACTTGCGTTTCATACTTATAGTCTTAGAGAAATGAAGGCATTCCATATTAGGATACTATTCCATATATGGTGACTTTCTTCTACGATTTTATCTATTAATTTATATGAAAAAAATGTATTATTTTTTGGAATGCATTTATAGATACAATAACAATGCAAATTTCACTGTATTTACGTGACAAACAAATAAATGTTTGATGGCTACAAATGTTTGACAGTGACTGTCAGAACGCGTTAGAATTTTACGCAAATATGGTAGCGTTATTAAGAAAATAGAAACAATATTAAACAAGCACAAAACTTATTTTTTGTAATGTAAATGGATGCAATTGCATATTTGAACGTAGTTTTCAGTTCTGATCAACTTTTTTTTGATACTATTTTTCGATATTGTCAAATTTAAAGGTACTTTAGTAAAGTAAAGAGTAAAGTTCATATTTTTTGAGAAAACTCGTATAATACTATTGATATCTGATAATAGGGTAAAACCATAAATTTTGCTATTGGTGGGAATTGACGTTTTATCAGGTCTCCTAACACCTTGCATGCCTATTTTTTCAAAAAAATATAAACTTTACTTTTAAAACGACTTTAAAAATCATAAAATTTGAAAGTCCGCCAGAACGCGCTTTACGTCATAAAGATGGCTGCCCTATGGTGTGACGTCATTTGTTTACGTTCTTATTCGTGTATCACGCTCTGAGTTCTTGTGATCTAATTTGTTTCTGAGAGCTTTAAAAATGGATGAAGCCGAAAAAAAAACTTTGTATTCCAAGTATTGCATTGTTCCAGTGTGTAAATCAACGTCTATTAAAACTCCAGACAAAATATTTGTTACTTTACCTGGTGGCGCAAGCAAAAATACACTTAAGAGAAGGGCATTACTTTTGTTTGTGAAGACCATTTTAATGTAAGTACCTACTTCTACGCTGGTAATTTTTATTCTTAGATAGTTTGAGGTTATGTACCTATATGTCTAGGAATCAACCATAAAAACATCATTTTCTTACGACCACACATCGAAATATGGTTGGTATAAATTATATAAATAAAACATAGTTTAAATCGTACTTACGATAATGCTCTTATTTCCTCTGCATTAAAGCAGCTGTTTGACTTCATAAATTCAAGCAGAATAAATGAGTCTACTTTGGGCAAGTTATCAGTTTGTACTTTTACAAAACCTTCGCTAGCCATATCTTAACTCACAAAATATGAAAGAATCGTCACTGAACACTGAGCTAGTAAATAATAGTATATTATATACCGCGGGACTGAAGTAGTACATTTAATCCTGAAGGTAAAGTTTATGGCCCGACCGCAGGGAGGGCACTAATTTACCTGAAGGATTAAATGTACTTCAGTCGCAAGGTATATACGATACTTTTCGTACTTCCGGTATGATTTTATTAATTATTTCAATAATTTCAATCAGTTTTTTCTCTCTTCAACTCATTTAATAAACTGTCTTTAAAATAAGTTACCATAGTAACATTGCGTTGTGACAGTTATAATTTAGAAACATTGTCATTACTAGTGTCATTGTAAAGAAACATTGTTATTGATAATTATTGGTATCATGAGTGAAGAAGGTGTATCTGATATTGATAAAAGAGCAGCCGAAGTAGGTGAAGAATTGTTACCACCGAAATCTAGAAAACTATACGAGCAGCAGTACGATGCTTTTAAAAAGTGGTGCCGCTTAAAAAATGTGAGACAACCTACTGAAAATGCGCTGTTAGTCTACTTCGATGATAAATCAAAAGCGGTTTGTGCCTCAACTCTCTGGGCACATTACTCAATGCTGAAATCGGTTATTAACATTAGAGAAGATATTGATATAAGTAAATTTTCAATAAAATATCCCTTAAATTCGTTTGTTTGTGATTTAATCGTTCCGGGAGTTTCGTCAATATTTAATCCCGGAGGGATTAAATGTGACACTTTAGTACCTGTCACAAGGGAGTGAAGTTGTCACTTTAGGCCCGGAAGTACGAAAAATATATTCTTCTAAAAGTTTTAAAATATCCTCGGAAATATCGAATATTTATGTCCACTTTCCACTTTACGTTGACTTTTAGAAATAAAAAAAGCACACACAAACACGTAATGGTCTCAAACAAACATATAAATTATATTTTTACGTCGATGAAGCAATTAATAGTTGATTAAAATACAATGTAAACACACAACTACACATAACCTAATGCAATACCGGCCATATTGACATAAGTAAACACGAGTAAACACAAGAGATATGACATCACACGTATCATCGGTAGCGTTCGGAAATCCTCGGGTTATGGTCGGAAAGTGCTTTGAAATTTGAATTTTATTTTAAAATTTGGGAGTAATTTCCAGTGGAAACTGGTTTATTTCCTATTATTAGTAATTTTTGATATCATATTTACAATTATAAATTAATATCCAAGCAATATATGAAATATGCGTGTGCTCTATTGTAAGTATTTTAGATTTTAGAACATGCAGAACTTTTTATGAGGAATAAGTGTTTTTTTCCTAAAATTGATAATAAAAAAGTTTCCCTTATGGTGCGAACTTAAGTGGACCCAGTGTACAATTCGCTGAAGCCATAGGTGCACTATCCAGAATTATGGATCACCTTAAATCTATTTCTCGAATGATTCGTCAACTTTAAGCTACAGTAAAAGATATGGCAACAGCTCGCTATTTTGAGTTGTTTTGAAACTGACATTGTATGCATTACTATTTTTGAGACAAATTTCGTTTTATATTAAAATTAGTAATATCAGAATTAAATTCCCTTTTATTGACTAAATGATATGAATATAAACAGAAAGAAATGAAAAGAAAGAGAGAGTGAGTCAACCAGAAAAATTTGAGTGAAATGATGACAGACAGTCTGTCAATCATTTGTCATCTCAAAACAACGTGCTGTTGCCATATCTTTTTCTGGAGCTTACTGAAGCGAGTTACCGAAAAGGTACTAGACCTTTGAAGTCCGTGCTTCCATACTATCTATAATTTAAAGCGCTTGTTGTCATAGATAAGTAATTTATATACTCTGATCAGTATGTTATGTTATGTTAGGTGTCATAAGTCATTTGTTTACATACATGTACAATCTTGTTATTCCGAAATTATTAAACATCAGTCAACTGCGCGACCCTAAGAATTATTTTAATATTTGCTTACAGGTATGATATATACCTGATCGTGTTTTTTAGGATGTTTATGTTCAACTAGCTACGGTTTTTTCGTGATAAGTAGAATTTTTATTTTTAGTATCTTTCGTGCGGGCGCGAGGTAAAGTTGATCGGTATAATAATTAATAATTAAAAAAGTGGATAAACTATTTAATACTTGTGCTTGTGTGCTTTATTTTTGGTTATACAAACCTCTACATTTTGACCTTATTTTAATTTGCATTAGTTTTTCTATATTATATTGATATAATATAAAATATTTGAAATTAAATTTAGTTTATTATGAATATCATCAAATTTAGTCAGTTATTTTGCAAATATCTTTAAGTTTTCAATGTTATATGTTAATTTTCAATCATTATCATTGTCAGTTAATGGAAAATGACTGATTTTTCATTTTTATATAATTAGATTACTTGTTATAAAGATAGTATTGAAATTTTGCAAAGTTCTATAACGTGATCTTGTCAAGTATGTATAATAGGAAGGTCTCCATGACGTAAAACATTTTTAAGACAGTTATTTAAACATTTTTTTTAGTTTTCAATAAACAAGGAAGTTTAGAAACATTTAACTATTGCCTAGCTTGTTGGAAAATTAACTAGAATATTTTCTATCAGCAATGAATTATTTGAAGTATTCAGAATATACTATAGTTTTTAAAAATATTCAAATAATAGTTAAAAGTAAAACAACACAGTTTTTTAATGTAGAGGTTTCGTCCCCGAATCCGAATTTCGAATAAGAGACTTGGTGAAAAAATATATTGGTGTTATTGATGGATGAGACAATGTTCAAATGGTTTGGCGATTTTTGGTAAGTTTAATAATATTCTATATACATATTATTAGAATATGTCAAATTATCATTTTTTGGTCATAATATTTATGTTTTAATTGTATATTATGCTTTATTTTGATTAAACGAAGAATTATACAGTGTGGAAACCACTTATGGAATAAAATTCTTCATGTCATTATTTTAGAAAATTATAAAAAATGCCGAGACACGTCAACTTTTGAATTGAGTTGTGCGTTATGTAAACATAAATGTAAATGTACAGGGTGATTCACGCAAGTATGCCATAGTTGGTGTTGTTTTTTTAATGAAAAACCCTGTATATTTGCATATTTTTGAGATCCTCTTAATGAACCGATTCCAACAAACTAAATAATGTATGGTCAATTATGAATTATACAGGGTGAAATTTTCATTTTTACAGTTATTAAACACATACATAAAATACCTGATGTATTTGATTTTAATACATCAAAATAAATGCTCAAAATGTTCTCTACCTAGTTGTTGGCAATAGCACAGTCTCCTATAGAACTCCTCCTTAACTTTGTTTAAAATTTGAGGTGAAATATTCCGTATTTCTGTAGTTATCCTGTTTTTGAGGTCTACAATGCTAGTTGGTTGTGTTGCATATACTTTGTTCTTGAGATAACCCCACAGAAAAAAGTCTAACGACGTAAGGTCTGGCGATCTAGCTAGCCACTCAATAGTACCTCTTCGTCCAATGCATTTATTGGGAAAGATTTCATCTAAATAAGTTCTTACCATTAAAGCATAATGGGGTGTTGCCCCGTCTTGCTGGAACCAAACATTTTCATTCGGTAAGCTAAGGATCTATTGCGTTGGGATATAAGTTTGCCAACGCATGAAATGTCAAATGTCAAATTTCCATCTATAAATATAGGACCAATAATATGGTCGCCTATTATGATACCGGCCCAAACGTTCACCTTTTGAGGGTACTGAGTATGTGTCTCACGCATCCAATTACGATTCTCTGCTGACCAATATCTACAGTTCTGTCGGTTTACCTCTACATTCAATGTGAATGTTGATTCGTCAAAAAAAAGGATGGTACCAAGAGCTATCTCATTTCTGTTCAGCTTATTCATCAATCTTTCGCAGAAATCCATTCTACGATCTGGATCGTCTTCTGATAACTCATGCACAAAAGTTAATTTTTGTAGGGATGAAGTTTTTCTTTATGAAGACATCTTAGAACAGTTGTATGACTAACATTATTTTCACGGGCAATTTGACGTGTAGGTACTTGAAGTTGGATTCTCTTCGACACTTAACAAAATATCCACTTTCACATCATCTTCAACGAAGTGTGGTTTTTTTTTCAATGGTTTGACATGTCCAAGTTCTCTGAATTGTGCATGCATTTTAGACACAGTACCTACTTTGTGAAATATTAGGCAATTCGGGATACCTGTGATTAAATAAGTTTACCACTTCAAATTGACTTCTGCAGTTATCCCCGTACCCGATCATCATTAAAATCTCAATACGGTGAGTCTCAGTTAAATATTTCATTGTTATGTCGACAAGGAAAGAGTGTTTGATAACGATTGTTCTTTTTCAGTATAAACTGTCAACACATCAACAACTGACAGAATAGAAAACAATCCACATTATTTACCGATTTAAAACAATCCACAAGATTTACCGATTTTGTCTAATTATTGGCGTTTTTAGGCAATTTTTAGGTATTTTTGATAAAATTCCTAGGAGTAGTGGGTTGTGTTTAATATACAAATACGTCAAATAATTAGTTAGTTTAGATTTTTGATAACAGTACACCATCTAGGTATATAATAATATATATAATAAATTTAGAGCAATATTATAAAGAAAATAAAGCAATATTTCGCCGCTTGACATTAAACGTTAGTTTTAGTGAGATTTATCGATTGTAGAAATCATTTTTTTAAATCTTGCTTTGATTTTCAACTAAACAATTCAGAAAAATAAAAATTGTGTTGTATCCATTATAAAAAAAATTTTCATTTCAATTTGATTTTTCTTAACACTACAAACAATCGGAGAAAAAATTATATGTTTCACACGACAAAGAATAAAATTTACTGCCTTGGCATCGAAATGAAATGAAATGCTAGACGCGGCAGTAAATCTGTTACATCTCTGCCCGGTTAAACAGTTAACTATCTCTTAAAAAAAAAAAGAAAATATCGTTTTAAATAGTTTCCTGTATAGTGTGACACATTTAAATTGTGTTTTATAGAAATAACTTCCAATTCAATATTCTTTTGGATTATTCTCTGTAAATTTACGATATAAATAGAGATGAGTACTAAAGATTCTTTGCAAATCGGTAATTTTTTTAATATATATTCTTTTATTTTCCAAAATTTCATTGAGCAGCTGATTTCATAAATTACTACATAGCTTACGGGTTGTTTTTCTGTTCCTGCTCAATCGTCATAATGGAAAAAATTATTACAGAGTGGTCAAAAATTAAACAAACGATGTTAAAATGTAATTTTAATATTATACAACAATTCGACGGTCCCCGGTAGTCCTAAAAACTTAGAGAGGCACAGGCGAATTAAATGATTAAGATATCGCCTTATACCTGTGTATAGATTCTGATATGTGCATATTCGTGAATAAAATATGAATAACCATCACCAACGGTCGTGACCACAAATAAATTAGTCCTAACAAATGTAACGTGGGCGATATCATATTTTATTACAATTATTTTTAATTTCCGTCAGCGCCGGCAAGCATCAAGCACATCATGACAAATAATCGATCGAAAACACGAAAACTTTAAATTGCATCCTACCGAGAGAATAAAATCATTTATTTTCTTAACACGCATAATAAGACACACTGTATATTGATCTAATACACTTTGTACTATTATCGAGTGCTTTGGGTGACTTGTTTTGCTTGATACGCCACTGGATATAACCAAGAGGGATATACTAGAGTACCATTTTATCAAATATAATTTTACAATAAAAATGAATAAATTAACAAAACCAAATTGGACTTAGAAAAAAAGTTAAATTTTTTAAGTCCAGTCATATTAGCGATGTCTCACTCAATTTTGAATGACGTCTAGAAAAATATATCGAAAGTATGTATTAGCATATAAGAAATTGCAATTGGTATTAACAAAAAAAAGAGCATTTCGTTTTTTGTTAATATCTCCAAAACTATTAATATTTAAGGAACTTTGAAAAAATATCCTTAAAGAGGAGGAAATTTCCAATAATAAAGTTCTGGCTCCCGAACTCTATCTCTATTATTTATTATTTGAATTCAACGCTGAAATTAGGTCTTCGCGAGTTATTTTGGGTAAGCGGTGCTTGGTCAAAAGCTAGCAGGTCACGTTAAATAATTTTACCTACGACCCCCCCTGTAATCAGTCAATAACACCGTTGAATAACACACAGTCGGTATCAATGTAGTGACGTCTATTACGCACTGTAAAAACAGCTGTAAAGTAAATCGCACGGCTTCCCTAGCAACATCTTAGCAACTTTCAATAGACGTCACCATTTTATTCAAAATTACTATTGGAAAACATTCAATACGGCCATGTTTAACTATGAAAAACCCAAATGAATTCCAAAATGAAATTGCTAGAAGATTTTTGTCCCTTTTTTAGGCTAATCTGACTGGACTATTTTTCTAGACGTCATTCCGAATCAAATGAGCCATCGCTAATATTTTTAGGACCTTTGATTAGACGTTGATAAGTTCTTAGTGTACTTTCTTCTACAAAATACAATATTGACACATAACCTAATATGCGGCGATTTTAAAAGTATTGATTCTTCTTGTGGTACCTATACAAACAAAGAATCGGAAAAAAAACGAAAAACATAAGAAATTTTTTTTCAAAGTAAACAAAGCGGTCATGAGACAAAACCAATAAGATATCTTCTTACACTGGCGCTTACTGCGCATTACAAATATTGAAATAAGATTATTTGTAGAGTAAAAACATGGCTCCCAATTTAAATAATTCGAAAAAGCGGGTTTTTAAATAATCATTGTTTGAATGTATCAACTATATACTTGCGAGGTATTAAAATTTGTCAGTGAACGTGTCCAAGTACCCATCTATTAACTAAGAAAATTCTTTAAAAATAGAAACAAAACGATATTTACTTTATATTAACACATCTACAATGTTTGATTATTTACATAATTAGGTAATTTTATGTTGTTTGGTGACTCATAGTTCGGAGCATCTGTGAACAGTAGTAATTACATCATTTTTCATCAATCATATCTATGTAGTTTTTTTATTAGCGTTAAAATAACTTTGTAGAAAGGTTAGGGACATTTGATATTAATAATAAAAACTAAAAAGCAGCGACGTACCAACTATTCAAAACAGAATTTACGGTGAAAGTAGATATTGCAGCAAATGTACACATTTTCCGGTAAATGTGCAAGAAGAGGAAGGGAATATAATTGAAATTACCCTTCCCCTTCTTGATTAACTTGATATGCGCGTTACAAAATATTAAATGCATTCACCCTTCCCATTTTTGAAAAATATCCAATACTTTGTAACACGCATATCAAGTGCGATTCAAGAAGGGAAAGGGCTTATCCAATGATCCCCTTCCCATTCTTGGATAACCTAGAGTGTGCATTACAATGCATTTATCACAAAGGCAGTGCGATCAACACTTCTTGTTCGAAATCAAACTTAAAAAACAATAAGAGAAGGAAATATATTTACTATAAGTATTTTTTACTGTAACAACATTTTTAATTTATTTTTATCCCAATTTTTCTTGAAACATGAAAGTAAGAGTATAAATTCACCAAAACGTGAAGGCAAGAGTACACATTTGTCGGGAAATGTACATAATATACTATATACAGTTCACATATACCTAAATTTTTGGGAAATGTACATATTTTGCACTTCAGGAGTGTACATTTACCGTAACATATACAAATTAGTACAGTTCAAAATATTTATAATGACTAACAATAACAAAAACATGTCACCTACCACGGAACGCATTGACAGATCAACGGGCCTATAGCAATTGTCATTCATTGGATTTTGCAGAGTTACTTCCCTACTTTTTGACAGCTAACCTCAAAATTGATATTGACAGTTGACATTCTTTTCGTAGCTACTGTTATTTGGATTATTATTTGTTTCCGTTTCCTCACTTAATTTTCTTACCATAATATTTACAAAATTCTTAAAGTAAATCATTCTAATCACAAAAAATAGATAATTCATTTTGATCCATTACTGCCAACATAATTCCATGCTAAGTTACGTCGTTATTTTGAAGTATTATTTTAAATGATTTTTCAAATGTAAGGTTATAAAAAAACTTGAGAGGTGTCAAGGGACACCCGGATGGAACGAAGTTCCTTTCGATTAATTAGTGAAGGAATTGTACATATACATACACACACCGAAACATTTATATATATATATATACATATAAATATAAATATAAAAAATATAAATATGTAGGTATATAAATATATACATATAAATATAAATATATGTACTCTGTCTGTTTATTCTTTCATACACGTCATAGATGCGCGGGACTTTGTAAACACAACAACAGAGTGTATATATATAATCTCTCGACTTCGTAAACACAACAGCGTATAGGTTAGAACACGCACGGCTTGCTAAATACATACGTTCTGAAATTGTAATATTAAAATATGATTTGTTTTTGAATTTATTAAAATTATGACGCGTACACTTGCTAAACACACAAAATGTGGAGATTATAATGCGTATGACTTGGTTAGCACAATAATAAAGAGAGGTTATAGTGCGTACTTGCTAAAAATACAAAAGCATTTATTATTATTATCTGTATATAATCGCACATTGCAGCATGTAATACCTTTCTTCGCATCTAATACACATGAGAGCTCATGGCAGCATGTGTTGAATGCCTTGATATAGACGCGTAGGTTGATGGTTCGCGCCCGGACTATGGTGAAAATTTTTTAAAATAGCTTCCTATATCAAAAACTGTCGTGACGACTTTTGGTAAGAATTTTATCCGTCTAGCCCCCTTTCACAACGCGCGATAAGGAACTTCGTTCCAATAAGTGGTTTGTGTAAAATTTGTTGATAATTAGAGGTCGAATAAGGTTGAAAATGTAATTGTGTTTGAATTTTTTTTTAATAAGACTGTCTTCAAAATTATTAATAATTAAAGTATTTTTGGTTTCTTTTTAACCTTCAAAACCCGCCACTGCAACTTATAAAATCAATTGTTTTCTTACATACCAATCTCCTGATGTATGTAGTTATTTGTTTAAGTTCTTTTTTAAGGTATATTGTGAAAAATGGATTCACATCCTAAATAAAGCGATGATTTAGATAATTATACGAAGAACGAATGGAAAACCCCCCCAAAAAATTTAAAATACACAAGTGACACCGAGGAATGATTAAAATGAAATATATTTGAGACACAAACAATAGACCAATCCAGAATGATGTCACTGACAGGTCGGTCATATTGTTCTGGAGGACTCATGTCATATATCCTATTTAGTTTTCATCGATTGTCCATCTGAATCTGTTGCGCTTGAATCACATAACTCTTTTTCCTTCGTCTTACATTTTATTTATCGTTTAATTCAATAGAGGAGCTCAGTCTAAGGTCAGTGTTGCCAACAAGAAGTGTTTTTTTCTGACAAGAATGACAGTTAAGGTCTACCCTTCAAATCATGAGATTTTTGACGTTTTTTATCATAGCGAACATCTATATTGCTTTATTAAAATTATGAATACACCCTCGAAGCGTATATCTTGAAATTTAAAATGCCTTTTTAGCTGAATACTTTTAATAAAGCAATATAGATGTTCGCAATGATAAAAAACATGCAAAAATCTTATGTTTTGAATGGTAGACCTTAACTGTCATTCTTGTCAGAAAAAAACCACTTTTGTTAGCCACACTGCGACCTTAAACTGAACTATGGACTGAACTCCTCTAATTAGGCAATCCAGTGACCTGTCAAATAAAATTCAATATGGCGACACAGGGCAAATAAATGTGATTTAATACATTATAGACCTTGGATTTTGGTATACATAAGTGTTTATTTTGGAGAAAGGTGCTTTTATTTTGCTTTGGTGTCTCTATACTAATAATATACAATAAAAAGTTCAGTTTTAAAAAACTCTTAAGCTGAATGAATTAGAAGAATGAATTAAGCAAGAAGCGTAGAGAAATGTGGTTAGCAGCAATCAATAGAGATGATTTAACAGAATCAAATATCAGGCTGTATGTAGCAGGCATTTTGTTCAGTTTTGTTCAATAACAATATTTATAAAAACTGAGAAAAGTGATATATTCTAAATAAAAAATACTAATCAAATGAACAATATACTAAACACTAATAAAATATACTAAATTGAAGCAAAATATACTAATAAATTCGACTAAAAAGTCTTGAGCACTGTTTATGACTGAATAGACAATACAAAACTAAACTATCTGTCTAAATTCTTTGCCCTGCACGGCCATATTAGGTCACGTGATCTGGATTGCCTAATTCAGAGACAATTTTTACTGACTGCGCCATGTGTCAAAACACACAAGCTTCAACTCCAACTGACGGTTGTTCTCCAGAACAACATGGCCGATCCTTCAAAGATAGGTGTTGTGGAATGGTCTAACTATATATGAGTCATCTAATGATAAATCACTTTTTGTTTCAATTGTGAAACAGTACATTGTTGTTTCCATAATGAATTGAATTCCTGTGTCCGTCTAACAAAAGTAATTTCCGACAATAACTTACAAGCTTTTAAATTGAAATTGCTGGTAAACAAATTTGTACTTGTACTGCTTTTCTACTGACCTGAGCCTCTCTTCATTTAATACGCAGTTCACTTGACACAACAAAACTAATAGTATATACTTGTTCATTTCTACATTAAATGATGTCGTTACGTCATTTTATTACAGATATTAAATGCAATGTTTTTTAAATAAAAACATAGCTAAGCAATATAAGTTTACTATGTACCATAATGAGCGATTCATGCCTTATTGCTTAAAATTATTGACTCAAAATCCACTGCAATTTGTAAAATTTAACCCTGAATCGGTTGGTGAAAACTAGAACGTTCTATATATCATATTAGTCGAGGTATGACCATCTTTACTTTCGAAAAGTGGATTTTAGAAAATTTCATGACTCCATTTTGAGGAGAAATAAGGATTTTATACAAAAACAGACTGTGGCAGTCAATTCCCCGTCCGAAAAAACCTCTCTAGAAGAATTTTGAGCATTTTTGGAACTTTTTGGAACTTTAGTTCTTTACGTTAGGTTATGTTTGAGCGACCGTTACGTTACATTATGTTACGTTGCTTCGTTATGTGCCTTGCTTGCGTGCGTGTGCTCTCTCCTGAGTCTCTCTCTCGTTTACGAAGCAGCGATTCATATGCTTCGGCCGGGAATCGAACCCGGGCCGCCCGCGTAGAAGGCAAGCATTCTACCACTGAACCACCGATGCTATATTAAAATTCTATACAAAGCTGGTATTCGCTGATCTACTTGAATTTGTTCGGATAAATTTTTACTATTATTTCCATAATTTTTTTTGCGCGATTGATCTTTTTTGTTTATTTACAGCATCGGTTGTCAGGACGGTAGGTTGTGTTTACTGGTTTCTAAGTTTAACACGTCGGTAAGTGATTTACTTACCGTTCAGACGTCGAAAAGTAAAAAATAGCATAAAAACAATTTCATCAAAATGCAAAATATATTTTAAACTGATCGAGAAGTATAAAAATATGGTATGAATGTCACTATTGACATTTCGTTCATTTCGAAGAAATTTAAATTATTTTATTCGGAATTTATTTCAATACGATCGCGCAAAAAATGGTATAAGCATCTCGAACGTTAAGGGTAATTACAGAGGTGATTACAACGTTTGCATGTAGATTCCTCTCGTAAAATTGGACAAAATGATATGAGGATTGAGGGGTCTAGCACATTTACTTTTGGAAATACAGGGTGTTGAAATTGAAAACTTGATTGTTTTTATTCGATAACTTTGAAATGGATGGATAAATTGATTTGACATTTGGCAGGTTGCTTTTAAATGTAAAAGGGCATATTTTGATAGAAATAGTAGTTTGTGCAACTAGTGTGGATATGATGGCCATATCGCACGAGGATGGCGACGTGCTCAATCGTTCAAGTGCGATATGAACAATCCACACGAGTCGAACAGCATATTTTTTCTACGACCCACTTAAGAAAAAATCTAGAAAATAAAAATTTCTATAAACTGTAATAAAACTTCAAATTGGAAATTTAACAATTCAATTTTATGTTTCCACTAATTTTTTTGTGGTAAATGTACAGTTCTTGAATGTCCAATTTGTATAATTCTACGGTTTCCCTTTTTAAATATACGATGCTGTTATAAGTAGATGTTGCCAGTCGGACTCCCTCATGAAGGGTACCGTACCATTATATATAATAATGAATATTCTGCTAAATATTTCAAACGTCTACCTGTTGTCGTTATTAATATCAAGCAGAATAATTATTTAAAAATAAAATTAACAATAAAAAAAACTTCTTCACGGGTAATCGAACCCGGGTCTACCGCGTGAGAGTCTGGTTTGCCTACTACTCGACCACCGAGGAATATGCAAATTGTTTATCTATAACGTCGAATGTATTACATAATTTTTGCTAAAAAGGAACTAAAGTTCCTACCGTGTGTCCCGCGACACGTTCTACCTTTTTTTATGTAAAAAACATTTTTTTGTTGAAAATTTTGAAGCAAGGGGTATGAAAATATTTAATACAAACTGCTTTGTACTAACTTCCTTATCGCTCGGAATACTAATATTGAAAAAGCGTTGTATACGTTTAGTGGCTAAGTAATATTTCAAAAAACAGTGACTGGACAACCGTCTCGTGTCCACTATAAATTACATAACCTCACCGACCATAAAGAATTATTAGCAGCATATTTTTTTCTTACTATTCCAATCTCATCTCGAGATCAAAGTTGATGATCGCTCATCTTAGGCTGCTCAGACTCGGATTTTATCAACAAATGTTTCATTCTAAGTATTTTTTTATTGTCGAAGTACGCCACGTTTGTTGTTTTTCTTATCTTTAAACATCTGTGTCTGAAATCCAGGCACGGAAAGAACATTCGTTTAGTTGGCTGTGTGAAACAGTGGCGTTCGGATGACATGCGGCAAGTCATGATATGCGTGGCTGTCTACAATCTTGATCTGAAACCATTCAGTCACATTTGACCAATCAACTATCCACACGATTCATTTTACTTTAATTACGAAACATTTTATAGTTCTGAATCTACTATATTTTAGGGGATTTCACTTTTATACGTTTGCTACAATTACGAAATGTCATTTTATCGGTATCTTCTTTAATAGATTGAATATGTCGTATGTCTGTGATATTCAGCTAGGTTCAAGTGACAAATCCACACATTTTTATTTATTTAAACATTAATTCCTTTATTTTTATATTCAGAAACGTTTTAAAACGTTGAAAATTGGATCCACCTCGACGTAAAATTATTTACAAAATAATAGTTATCTTAGATTCGAACATTTTGTAGTGGCAATACTGAAATATTCCATTGGCGTGTTTTTTGTTCTTATTTTAGAAATATAAAGTATAATGTGTTGATACGTGTGAAATTATTTAGTTGGAGGAAACACATTCATACTTTAACTTTCCAACCATTACATATGATTTTGTAAGAATAGAAACTTGAAAAATGTTTTTAGTACGTTAAAATTGTTAAGAAATTTCTCCAGTACGTCACTGTACTAATTATTATATCAAAAACAGATTGCGGATAAACAAAAACCAGGAACTGTGTTTAAATTGGGTCATACACATTACACATCCAACTACCGAAGATGCTTTTTGCATCAAGGCTTTTTGTGAATGAAACTCTGTTTCAAAACGACAATGAATACTCAGTACAGTCTCAAGTATCTTTTGGATTTGAATACAATAACAATACGTGTCAAAATATACCAAAATATTATTATTAAAAGCAGGAAGCCAAATTTTGAATGCCAAAATATTATATATTATTACATTCAGAGAGGGAATCATTAAAAAAAAAACCACTTCCTCACTTCTTAGAAATCAGACAACCTGGGACGTGCCACAAGACGGTATGATGAAAAAGTATAACTTTTCAAAGAAATTCGTTACGGAATTAAGCAACAAGGAGAAATGGGATGCAAATACCATTATCAGGCTTGGAAAGAATGCCATTCAATGGTACACAGACGGCTCAAAAGCAATAGAAGGAACTGGGATAGGACAGGAGATTGTCTTTAACATATTTGCTGCTTGAAATAACCTATCAAGATACAATTATTTGAATAAAAATGCCAATAGAATTATTTTTAATTTTTGTCTCAAGGTCATTTTAGATTATACAATTTCTTGTGCAATATTTAGTTCAAGTTTTGGAACCATTCAAATTGTTAAGTCTAAAATTAAAAATTGTCTACCCCGTCAAATTGTAAGAAAAAATAGAACGGGCTCTATTTTCTCAACAATTTGATTTATGAAAATGTTCCATGAAAATGTCGTATGAATGTCATTAAGCTTGATAATTTGTGGTTATGTACCTACTAAAGTGGTTGAAAAATATGTCTTGGAATGAACTAGAGATTGAAATGTTAATTGAGAAAATCTTCAAAACATGCTTGTTTGTAGAATGTAAAACACAAAGATTACCATAACAAATACTTAAGAAGCTTAGCCGTAAAATCTGTAGTGGCAAAGCTTGGCATCATTAGACCGTTTCATTAACCACATATTTTGCCAAATTTTGCGACGTCTCCTTCTCCTCTGTTTGCAAATTGCAAATTGAGCAAATTAATAAATATTTCAAATTTTCCGGTTCCATAACTAACGACATTTTTGAATTTGAAAAGTTTATATTTTATATATGTATATATATAATTAAATTCCCGTCTACCTTTCGGTTTAGGAAGATTTCTCAAAATTTCAAGATTCAACAAAATTTTTCCATTCTTTCCTATTTTTTGCTAATTGTTTTGCTTCTGTAATTATTTTTCCTCTTTCCTTCAATATTTTGGCTATGTTGTTATCCCAGGATTCTTTGGGTCTACCTCTGTCTCTTTTAACAATCACCTTTGCTTCCCATACATTTTTAACTAGTCTAGTATCCTCCATTCGCTGTAGGTGTCCCCACCAGTTCAGTTGTCCCTCTTCTATATAATCTAGCATGGACTTTATTTCCAGCTCCTCTCTTATGTCTACATTCTTTATTCCATCTCGTTTTGTTGTTCCTTTCACAGATCTCAGGTATTTCATTTCTATAGCTAGTATTCTACTCTTCATTTTCTGGTCTAATACCCACGTTTCGCTGCCATAAGTAAGTATCGGTCTAAGAAACGTTTGGAATACTGTCATTTTGGTTTTATTTTTGAGATTTCCTTCTTATTAATAAATCCTGCTTTCAGCATGTGGTAAGTTTTTATGGCTTTTCCTCTTCTTTCCATAATATCCCCATCTTGTTTACCAGTGCTGTCAATTGTTGTTCCTAAGTATTTAAAGTGGGTAACCTGTTGGATTATACTTTCGTTAATTGTTATATTCAACCTTTCTTGATTTTTTGCTATCATAATTATTTTTGTTTTATTTGCATTTATTTTCATTCCATTCAATTTAAGAGTTCTATTCCATATGTCTATATTTTTTTGAAGACCTTTCTCTGTATTGGCCATTACTAGATCGTCAGCAAATGCACATTCACGTATCAACTGGTCTAAGTTGCTTCATACCTACAGAAAGTTCCTGTGTATCTGTTTTTGTTTGCTTTATTATGTGGTCCATGAAAATATTGAATAAAGTTGGGCTTAGAGCTCCACCTTGTCTTAATCCCTGTTTTGTGTCAAATGTTTCAGATGCTCGGTTATTTTTGATTCAACATCAACTCAAATCACTGCGCAGAATTTTGAATTAAATATTGTTCAATAAATTGGAATAGTCTAAAATAGTTTAAAACAGTTGGTCAATATTTCACACAAGAAATCTATTCCATCTATTGTTCCAAACTTGGACTAAATATTGCGCAAGAAATTGTCTAATTATAAGTTTGGCTAGTAGTGGAAAAAATTGTATATACACCATGGTGTTGAAGACATTCATAAACCTCGCACCTTATTCCGCTGGGTCAATAATAATAGTCTTCACCACCTTGTTACAAAAACAATCTTTTACAATATTGCTAACTATTCTATAAGCAGTAAAACAATGAATAAAACTGTATAACTCTCACCGACTCGTGTGACATGTCCTCACTATATTTATTTTGTACTTCTATTCATTCAAATTTATTTTTTTTCTTCTTCCATGTCAACGTCCAGCGAGATTTATTTACAATTCACACGGTAGACAAATTCCTAAATCCAATTATGGCTGTGTAAATAATTCTTACGTATGAGTTTGTACAGTAGTAACCTATATGAAGGAATATTTTCATGTGAAATTCTTCTTCTTGTTCTTGTCATTATCAGTAGCTGTGTGAATCGACAATAAAGACTTATTTGATGGATGTTGAGTAATTGCCGTGGCCTTTGCTTCGCTTGTCTGCTTATTTTAAAACCAAAAATTGATATTTTTTGTTAGGTCTTTTCATTAGAAAGCATAAATTTCATCTCTTTTTTAGGTGTGGTTTATTTCGGACGACCACCCTGATTTTTATTCTGAAATAACCCTGAAAGTTGTTTTAATGTTGAGTCAAAATTGGAGCCATAAAGGAGAAAGGGACATTCTGTATATTACTACAGACATTTTCAAGGGAATCGAGCACTTGCCTAACCAAACCAATGTTTGTAAAAATCTTGCGAAGTTAACAATTATTGCTTCTTCTAGCCAACTGAGAAGTTGAAAGTCTCTATTAGTGGTTAACGTAGCTATAGCTTTTACATGGGGAGGGTTTTGGTTTTTTTCATCTGATAGGTTTAGAAGGGGAAATCTTTATTGAAGGCGCCGCCTAAGGCAAAAAAAATCGTGTGTCACGACCTAAAGCAATTTTTCAAGTTCAAGAAATAATGTTAAGTTTTTTTTTTAATTATTTGTTTGACTTGGCTACATCTAAAAGTATTTTTAAACATGGTTTTTCGTTTTGCCCCCTTCTGCTGAAATGGTTATAACCATGTATATATATATTTTTTAAAGGAGCCGCCCCTTCGCCGGCACCACCTCAGTCTCTTGGGCTTATTGTGGATTCTCCTAACATTCTGACTACAGCCTATTCAGCCAATCCGTTCCCTGTATTAGCTCATACAGGTTCTTTACTGGTTGGTTGTAGAAGAATTCTGGAGTCATTTGGGGTCTTCCATTTAGTTTTTGCCCCCTGTGGTCCAGCGTCTCACAGTTGCATAATATGTGCAGATCTGTTTCAGTGTCCTTTTTGCATCTCCTGCATGTGAGGTCTCCGTTATGCAGCCCTATTTTGTTCAGGTGCTCCTTTGTGGGAAAGTGTCCCGTAAGAAGCCCCGTTATGGTGCGTAGTTTGTTCCTGCTCATTGAGCTACTTTTTCTGATGGTTCTTCTAGAAATTTCTTCCCATGTGTTTGCCTGGGCGTATCCTTCCAGAGTTTTATGGATTGTTCTTTTACCCACCCTTTTAACCATGACCTAGTGGAGCATCTGGGGATGCCCACAGATGGTTCGGGTCCGTTCATCAGTGTTTACGATCCTGCTCTTGCAAGTTCGTCAGGTTTTTCATTGCCAGCGATTCATTTGTGACCTGGGTCCCACTCCAGTGTTACACTGTTCCGAGTCGCCAGTCTTCTAAGTTCTTCGCCGCATTACCATACCAGCCGAGATGTTACCTGTATATTAATTTGGGAGCACCTATTTTAAAATGTGATAGATGATTGAAAATTGAAGCTTTTATTAAAACAGAAAATTTATCTCACAAAAGTAAATTTAACCTCTTCAGCTAAATTATTCACAATTGTTGAGGAATCTATTTCTATTGCCACATCCCGATGAATACTCATATTGCGGCAGTATGCTAATAAAAAATTATTGTATCTTTATTGTATTTTCTATAGGGAGGGTTTGAACCCCCAACCCCCCCTTATATACGTCCCTGCTGTGACGTACATACCCTAAAAGAGAAGTTAGCTACATAAGATTTGACATAGGACCACAATTATGTTGTCTTCTTTTTTAAAATCGTTAGAAGTATATATGCTTATGTTGATATTATTTTAACTTGAACATTTATGGAGATAAACTAACTAAACTTAACTAAAAAATATGAACAAAATGCTTTTATTTTATTGTAGTTAGTTTTTCAAACTTCAAATTCGACTGGCCTTTTTGTAACTCGCTATTAGTTGATAAAACATATAATCAGGAAGCGGCTTCATCTTTGGGCATATGATGTATCTGTAATGAGAGTTGCAAACCGGATATCGGCCTAACACTCCAATAATTTGATATTTCACAGACGTTACCTGCAAGTGAATGAAGATTTTTGTAGAGTAAAAGAAAAAAAACAACAAATTTTAAATGTAATAAAGCTATAAAACCAAAGACTACATCTTTTTTAGTAATTTATGTTTAAAAATGTTCGACTGGCGCCAAATAAGTATTCGTAAATATCTAATATATTCACTTCTAATAAAAAAACGAATAAAAATCTCACAAAAATATATATTATCCAATGCTGAAAATGGTTAGTTTTTACTTTGACGTATCTGATCATTTTCGTCGAAGCCAAATATGGTCAGCAGCCATTAGTTTTGTATAGCTTTCATAATGAATAATATTGAATAAAATAATAGTTAATCGATTAAAAACTAGTTTCGAATATATGATTTATGAATTTGAAATACAGTAGTCATGGCTACAAACCATGGGATATATCAGGGTCAAACATTTTTTATTGAATTTATTTTACTTATGATTTAAATAAAATTAGTAGAGCTGCGTGCAGTCGTATGACAACAACTAAGAAAAATGCATGATTCTGAAAAAGTTTGAAGCTTCATAATTGTTTTATTTTTAATCCACTGCGACGTATGTATGTATGTATTTACTAAAAGATCTATTGTGCCCCCTTACTTCTACTCAGTTTCTGAGGAGAGTCTCAGAAACTAGTAGTTCCTTTAGTCCTATTTCCCGGAGGAATCTTAGGATGTCTGCAGGCTTCAACTTAGGCAAATGTTCCTCTTCTATCCAGTAATCTCCCAGGTGCTGTGCTCTAGGATTCTGAAGTGCTGTGCAGTTGCCACGGAAAAAAAATATTTGTTATATCAACTAAATTTATTTAGTCACTTTTATTTGATTAACTCGATTAAATTTCATTCATATCAAATACTGAATGTATTCGTCCAAGGAAATATTAAAATTGCCGAAACAAAATGGAATTGTTGACCTAATCCTAGAAATTTCTTGAACCAAAAATGGACTTATCAAGTCAAGTATATCCTAATTTACATCAAAGTATTATAAAATTATCTCAAAAAAATGATTCATTCAAATCAAACAAATGAACACGCTTGATTCAAACATACACTTGTCAAATGAAATATATTTTAACTTACTTTAAGCGAATAATATTATTAACTCAAATATAATATTTGGTTGACTCGAACAAGTGAATTCGCTCGGTTCAAAATAAATTTTTTTAAATGAAGCATTTTTCAACTCCTTTTAAGCGAATAATAATATTAATTCAACCTTAATATTTGCTTTTCAATCAAGCATGTACACTATATTGTTTAAAACAAAAAATGAATTGGTTTGGAACTTAAAATCACTGAAGTTACCAATTTCAACAGTCAATTTGAACTATTTATTCTTGTTTGTTTCAATAGATGCAATAGTTCAATCGGAATAATTTCATATTTGTATCGACTGATTATCTGATTCATTCAAAATGTTCTTGCTTAGTAGATTGTCCTGTTTCTATTTATCCGAACGTTTTCACTTCATTCTTCATTTTATATTGTTCTAAGATAGGAGTTAGATCGTTAGGTGAGTGATAACCTGTTGTCTGGAAATCGTTCTGGATTAGCGGATTATTCAGGTAAATATAATTACGTATTCTATTTACAAATATTATATTATCTCGTTTCTTCCGAAAAAATGTTCATTTTTGTTTTAAGATGATAGGTAGTTTGTCTTGTATCAGTTGTATCTTAAATCGCATTCATCACATTCTAAACGAATCATGAATTTAAACTGAGATTAAACCCGGTTTTAAACAGTAAGTAACTAATGTCTTTTTTACAAAGTTACGGTACTTTGCTATGATCCTACCTAACTTAACCTACCTAATTGGAAATGTAAGGTAATGTGTCATTACCTTCACTTTAAATTTGTTACATTCATCATCATTAACTTGCAAATTGTTAATTCTAAGCGTTATAGTAGTGCTACCTAAATTCAGTTTTTGAGAAAGGGACATGTGATACATTCATTGGGGCTGCATTTCGTATATTTATATTGGAAAATTCAAGAATTTCCTTTATGCTTGTTTAGAACATTCATTAAACTCTATTTATTTCTATTATTACTTCTTTTTAGATCAATATATATTATGATTTGATTTTCCCTGATGCCCTTATAGTGAATTTGCAAGTGGATTGGTTCCAATTTATGGAGAAGTTATTGCGGTTGAAAAGAAATGCAGTTAGTGGAAGTTTGATTTTATGTTTTAGAAAATTAATATTTTATTTTGTTATTGTTCTTTCTTTTTAAATAAAATGCTATGAAGTATATTTAACTTTTCTTTTTTATAGCACTCAGTATGTTATGTCAACTTAATTTTTATATTAAAATTAGCAATCAGTTGATCAAACTGATTGCATTTCAAGTTCAATCAACATATTATACTTTTCAAGTAAAATATTTAATTTATCGGATAAATTCTCAAAATCAACGCAAGCAATTAATTTTCTTGATTTGCTTATGAATTTCGTTGATTTAGTAATTTTGTTATTCAATTTAACAACATAATTCTTCACCTGAATCCAAAATTTGTTTCGAACCAAGCAAAAAAAAATTGATATGATGATAACGTTTGTTCATTATATCATTTATTATAATTTGTTCAACAAAAAAAAATTGACTAAATCATTATTTTTCTCAATTGATTTGATCATTTTTCAGATTCAATTCAACAAAATATTCACTATGTTGAAGCAATAATTTTATCAAAATAATTTATGAAAATGGTAGATACTTTTGTCTAAATATTTGGTTCATTCAACAAACAGTTAGTTGCATCAATACTTTAACCTGCATTGAAACCAAGAAATTATTTTAATTACTCCAAAATAATATTTTGTCGTGCATATATGACACTTTAATTTAATTGATAAATAAATTTTACTTGATACAACGATTCTTATTTTTTCGTGTGGAAAGTATGTGGTATGAGGTTTCTTCTTCCATGCCACAAAATCTGCATTCTTCTTCCTCCACTATTTTGAGCTTTTTCAGGCGACAATGTCCCGTTAGGATCCCTGTTAAAACTTTTAGCGCAGTTTTACTTTGACTTATGCATTCATTTGATCTCGACAGGTTGTAGTCACCCAGAAGAGTCTTTGTTTGTATAAGCCCTACTAGATCTTTCCAATGGTTTCTCGGCTTTACCCATTTCTCCCAATATTGCATTGGGGCTGATTCCGCAAAAGGGTTCAGGCTCCCAGAAAGGTATTTCAGTCCCCCTCTTTGCTAGTACACCTGCCATTTCATTTCCTTCTATTCCAGTGTGTCCTGGAATCCATAGTAATAATCCATATTGTTCTCGCCTAGTTCATTGAGTTTGTCTAGGCATTCCCACACCATTTTGGAACTGATTACACAAGAGCTCAGTGCTTTAATGGTTGCTTGAGTATCCGACATTATGATAATCCTTTGTCTACTGTATCCTTTATCAATATTGAACTTAAGATACTTGGGGTTTTTCCCAAGCTTTCAGAGTGTTTGGTTCCTCGCCCGAACTCTCATATCCCAGTTTCTTCTATTGCTTTTGAGCCATCTGTGTACCATTGAATGTCATTCTTTCCAAGTAATGGTAATGGTAATGGTATTTGGTATTTGGATCCCATTCCTTATTGTTGCTCAATTCCGTATCGAATTTTTTTGAAAAGTTATACTTTTTCATCATACCGTCTTGTGGCATGTCCCAGGTTGTCTGATTTATAAGAAGTGAGGAGGTGGTTTTTTTTAATGATTCCCTCTCTACTTAGTCTGTATGTCGTTCTTTCTGCAACGCTTTCCACCATCATACACTGCGACGAAGCAAAATCTACCAGTTTTTTATTAGAAGGTCAGAAATAAACCTATTGAAGGCAAAAATTGAAATGAGGCCTTCCACGTTGTCTTGGAACTACCTATCAGTAGAATTATCAAAATATATGTAGTTAAATAAAATATTTGTATTAAAAAATAATAATAATAATAGATGAGAAATTATTTAAAGCAGAAGTCTTTCGACGAACAAATGAAACAACAGAGTAGAACTCTAAATTTGATCTATTTAATAAAAATATTAAAATATTAATAGTATATTGTACAACAAGGTGGTGAAAACTATTATTATTCACCGAGATATCGGGGCAAAGCCCCTCGCGAAATAAGGTGCGAGGTTTTAAATGTCTTCAACACCATGGTCTACCTAAATACAATTTTTTCCACTACTAGCCAAATTTAGGACAAAAATTAAAAATAATTCACAAACGCACCACGAGAAGCGCTTACCCCGTCGTCTGACTGACAAGTACACTGTCAGTTATCGATATATTAAGAACGTATCTACTCGTTATGTCATCAGTCATTTTTGGTTGAGCGCGAATTTTAAACTAATGGCATTTTTATTCAAATAATTTTATCTTGATAGGTAATTTCAAGCAGCAAATATGCTAAAGACAACCTCCTGGGGGTATACAAAATTATGTTGCACAAGTTTTTGTTGAACTTTTGTTGAATTTGTCCATTATTGACCTAGGTTAATAATAGAAAATTATTTGCCACTAAATAAAGAAATTCAAATTCTCAGTTGGCTAGAAGAAGCATTAATTGTCAACTTCACAGCTAATAGTGGAAAAAAGAGCTTTTACGATAAGGAGATTAAAGAAAGTAACGAGAAGAAAACTTAGAATCAAAAATATTCGGCGTAACCGAAACATAATAATCACACACACACACACACACATCGACCAACATACAATTTTCGAGCGGCCGCAAGTCTTAAGTCAGGAAGTCATTCCATTCGATTGAAATGGTTTGAATTGAATCAAGTGAGCGGGATTTTTAGTGTGGGACCGTTAAAAAGTGTTGGTGGAGTCGCATGGCATGGCACGAGTCACTTTTAATACGACGTTGCCATGTTTATTTCAAACAAAACTACCAATTTATAAAAACCGTAACGGAATATTCAACATTAAAAATATGTCGTGATTCTAATCTGTGTTTTATTGGACTTCGGCCACGAATTTTTGGACCGAAATGATTAATTGTCGCCAAAATATGTCGCACACAACTTAAGTATGGGATGATGTTAAACTCAGGTTTATATCAAATCATACAGTTCATAATCATTTTCCGGGCATATTTGTACATATTCCATTGGCTCTAACCTCAAAACTAACGCTTAGTTCTGTGGCCCTAACAAGAACAAAAACAAACTTAGATAGAGGAGTTCAGTCTGGTTCAGTCTCCAAGGTCAGTGTGGCCAACAAAGAGTGGTTTTTTCTAAAAAGAATGACAGTTAAGGTCTACCATTCGAAACATAAGATTTTTGCATGATTTTTATCATTGCGAACATCTATATTGCTGTATTTAAATAATGAATACAACCCCGAAGCGTATATTTTGAAATTTAAAATGACTTTTTAGCTGAATACCCAACATATCGGTGGCCAATAATTCTAGGAACTCTTGGAATGTCACCATGTCAGTGGAAAAAGTAATTAAAAGAATAGAGATACAACTAACTAGAAATGCTACAAAAATATAATGCAAAATGGACATACACAATTAAACGAATATCAACAAAAATAAATATAACTGACATTTGACATAACTAGTGACAGAATAACAGAAATGAAATGGTGTCTTGCTTCCTAGAATTATTGGCCATCGATATGTTGAGTATTCAGCTAAAAAGTCAATTTAAATTTCAAGATATACGCTTCGGGGGTGTATTCATTATTTCAATAAAGCAATATAGATGTTCGCAATGATAAAAAAACATGCAAAAATCTTGTTTTGAATGGTAGAGCTTAACTGTCATTCTTGTCAGAAAAAAAAACACTTTTTGTTGGTCACACTGACCTTAGACTGAACTCCTCTATTGGCAAAGGTTGCTGTCAAAATATTTCAGGGATTTAAGTGTGGCCAACATTAATTGGTCCAAACATGCGATCCAAAATGGTGACAACTTCCTTTTTTCTTTCACTACTCTCCCTGAATAATATTTTTAAATAATTAAATGAGAATAAAAGTCAAAAAAACATAAATTACTTTATTCTTTAAATGTTTGTTGGATGCCTCGTACTTTAAAACGGTTAATTACAATTGTTACTCTTTTTTTTCAGAGATTGAAGTACCAAAGAATTTGGTTAAGCGCGTGGACGTTTCTGGCGCCATCAAGAGGTTCCAATAAGGTCAGTACCACCACCTGTTTGCTTTTTGGTACTTTAGTGTGGGTTTTGAGATTAGCGATGTTTAATTTAGGCTTGTTTTCCGATGAATAATTAAAATTAAGCGGACATTTTGTAGTTATTACAGTGGCGACTCGTGGTATATCAAAGATGTGAAGCTTGACTCATAGATTTCCAAAAAATAGCTTGAGATTAATTTCAAAGTCGTAAGCGCTTTTCCTTTTTTAAGGAAATTGAACGGAAATCTGTAAATTTTACATTCATTTGATGATGATAATGATGATGAAGAACCGGTTAATTAAAGTGGCCATAAATCATAAACGGTAATGTTTACAAAAAAAGGTTAGGGAAACAAAAAGTGCAACATTTTATTGTCTACAATAATGGTCTCAATGACTTTTGTCGTAAAGTGTAAAGTTCCCGAGATATCGGCTAAAAAAAAGTACTTTCGCCGCAGCTCCACCTGAATCTGTCAAATTTTTTTTGATTTTGTACTCAGTAAGTATTTCTGAACCTTATAAAAATAAAAAATTGGATCAGAAATTTAGTGCGAGCTTAAATTCTATATTTACCGGCCAACTTGGCACGGGTCTTTTTTAACAGGGGTCTAGTTAGTCACGTTGCTTTATATGTATGAACAGACTTTACTGGTTGAAATAGTGATACAGAATATATTTAATTTCTATGCGTTGGTATCACGTGAATATTTGCATTTTGTAATATTAAGTTTGGACAAAAAACGGTCTAGTAGTGGTAATTTTTTAAAGTGTACTTTTCTGACCATCTGCGTCACAAGAATTGATTGAAAGCATTTTTTGACTTCTTGGCTATTTATAGATCGCGACAAAACTCAACTTGGTGCATTTAACCGGATACGACCGATATCGACGACGAAGGATTACGTTTAATCCTGCGACAGTTCGATGAAAAGCCACAACACACAAACCTTATAACTGATTTAGGTGAAAATCCAAGAGGGAAATCGATTTTTGGTCATCAAGTGTTTAAAATTTTTATTATGCAAACGTTTGTTTGCCATATTGCGCAATATATCATTCCAGAATTACGTCCCTGACCGTTCGGCCATATTGTTCTGGGTCCTCATGAGAACACGCATATTTCATATTTTGCTTGGATATTAATTTATAATAGTAAATATGATATCAAAAATTACTAATCATAGGAAATAAACCAGTTTCCATTGGAAATAACTCCCAAATTTTAAAATAACATTCAAATTTCATTGCACATTCCGACCACAACCCAAGGATTTCCGAACGCTACCGATGATACGTGTGATGTCATATATCTTGTGTTTACTTTTGTCAATATGGCCCGTATTGCATTAGGTTATGTGTAGTTGTGTGTTTATATTGTATTTTAATCAACTATTAATTGCTTCATCGACGTAAAAATATGATTTATATGTTTGTTTGAGACCATTACTTGTTTTTGTGTGCTTTTTTTATTTCTAAAATTCAACGTAAAGTGGAAAGTTGACATAAATATTCGATATTTCCGAGGATATTTTAAAACTTTTAGAAGAATATATTTTATTTACTAGTTCAGTGTTCAGTGACGATTCTTTCATATTTTGTGAGTAAAGATATGGCTAGCGAAGGTTTTGTAAAAGCACAAACTGATAACTTGCCCAAAGTAGACTCATTTATGCTGCTTGAATTTATGATTTCAAACAGCTGCTTTAATGCAGAGGAAATAAGAGGAGTTAAAGCATTATCGTAAGCTTGATTTAAACTATGTATTATTTATATAATATATACCAACCATATTTCGATGTGTGGTCGTAAGAAAATGATGTTTTTATGGTTGAGTCCTAGACATATAGGTACATAACCTCAAACTATTTAAGAATAAAAATTACCAGCACAGAAGTAGGTACTTACATTAAAATGTGTATTTTTGCTTGCGCCACCAGGTAAACTAACAAATATTTTGTCTGGAGTTTTAATAGACGTTGATTTACACACTGGAACAATGCAATACTTGGAATACAAAGTTTTTTTCGACTTTATCCATTTTTAAAGGTTTCAGAAACAAATTAGGTCACAAGAACTCAGAGCGTGATTCACGAATAAAAACGTAAACAAACGACGTCACTGCATGGGGCAGCCATCTTTATGACGTAAAGCGCGTTTTGGCGGACTTTCAAATTTTATGATTTTTAAAGTCGTTTTAAAAGTAAAGTTTATATTTTTTTGGAAAAATAGGCATGCAAGGTGTTAGGAGGAGGACCTGATAAAGCGTCAATTCCCACCAATAGCAAAATTTATGCTTGTACCCCATTCTATTTAGTTTTCATTGTTTACTGGTAAACAACGGATTTTAGTTAAAGTTATACTCAAAGTGCCATCATTTGTAGTGTTGTTAAGTGTAGAATGCGGGAAGCAGAAGATAGAGCAAGTTGACTATTCAATAGATCTCTCTGTGGACCTGAATCTTTTGCTTTTAAATTGTTAATTGTTAATTGTTATTTTTATGATTTAATTAAATAATACCTTGGTACTTTCACAATAATAAATCCACGTGAAATCGACCGGGATATTGACTGACAACCTTATAGTAATTTTAATTGGTTTCCAAAGCAACACACACTCAATAATAATATATCACGAGAAATGGTCTTAATTTATTTGACAGCTTATTGAAAGTGACTTAAATCTAGATTTCGCAACTCACTTATTTATGCGAACTCGATGGAAATGAGAAGATGAACACGAAAAAAAAAAGAAGAAGAAGAGAGCATGGTTTATGACGGTTAGAAGTGTGTCATTTCGAATATTGGATAGAAATTATTATGGACCAGTATTTTATAAGCGGACATATTTTGTGTACAAGCAGGGGCGTGCTTGTTAATACAGACTCTTTTAAGTGCTCCGTGCGTGCGCAAAATGTCTCCAAATCTACTGTAATTTGGGGAAGTTTGTCTAAAAGCATTTAATTTGACCTCCACCGATAAAGGGTTGGAGGGTCCATTTGGAGTAAAATAGGAGATTGAAAAAAATGTTTTGCAAACTGTGACATATTAAATGGAATGTGTCGTTGCAATGGTCGCAAATATACAGGGTGATTCTAAAAAGGTGACCCCATATTTAGGATGGGTAGAGAACTTTTTATGTTTTTTAACTTCATTTATGGAAATAGGCAAGCCGCAAAGTAGCTTATCTTCTAGATCAACAGTAGTGACAGATCCTGAAAAACGTATAAAAGGATTATCATAATGTCGGATAGTCAAACAGCCATTAAAGCACTGAGCTCTTGTGTAATCAGTTCCAAAATGGTGTGGGAATGCCTCGACAAACTCTATGAGCTAGGCGAGAATAATATGGTCACCTTACTATGGATTCCAGGACACACTGGAACAGAAGGAAATGAAATAGTAGATGAACTAGCAAAGAGGGGGACTGAAATACCTTTCTGGGGACCTGAACCCTTTTGCGGAATCAGCCCCAATGTAATATTGGAAGAAATAGGTAAAGCCGAGGAAAAGAGAAGATCTGACCATTGGAGAGTGGTGCTTATACAATCAAAGACTCTTCTGGGTGACTACAACCTGTTGAGATCAAATGAATGCATAAGTCAAAGTAAAACTGCGCTAAGGGATCCTAACGGGACATTGTCGCCTGAATGCGCACCTGAAAAAGCTCAAAATAGTGGAGGAAGAAGAATGCAGATTTTGTGGCATGGAAGAAGAAACCTCCATCCACATACTTTCCAACTCCACAGAACTTCAGACTCCTAGAGCACAGCACCTGGGAGATTACTGAAGAGAAGAGGAACATTTACCTAAGTTGAAGCTTGCGGATATCCTAAAATTCCTCCGGGAAATAGGACTAAAGGAACTACTAGTTTCTGAGACTCTCCTCAGAAACTGAGTAGAAGTAAGGGGGCACAATAGATCTTTAAGGACTCAGTGAATGTCTCCCCAAAATACATACATTCATACATACATACAAGCCTACTTTGGACGTATTCGTAGACAAATATAGTGTTTCATTAAATTTTAGGTATTTGTTTTTGAAACTTTCCTTTTTTTTTAAAGTAATCTCCCTCACTACGCCTCTGATAATTAGTAAGAAAATATATTCACTCGCATT
>CAJUYG010001383.1:73902-92438 GCA_910591675.1 Galerucella calmariensis
TAATGAAAAAAATCCACCCCACATACTTCTTAAGGCGTCACTTTTATGAAAAACTGAAAAAATTACATAAAACATCACATAAAGAAGAATAATTGTTCGCAGTCAGCAATGGGCGTGTGTTCAGTTCCAGTTATCAATCTGATATGAAAGCAGCGTTGCCAGTTTAGAATGTTTCGTATTTTCTGAGGAATGAATAACTTATTTTGCATTTGAAATTTAACACGGGATAGTGCCGTATTTAGTGGGAGAAAATCGAGATTAGTAATAATATCGACTTTTGAAAAATAAGTGAGGTGAAAAGAAATAAAAATAAATTGATATACTGGGTGTCTCATCATATTCTGACTGTTTTCAAGAGCTTATATCTTCGAAACGGTTTCCACAGTTAAGTTTAAAATTACCGTGAGTTTTTTTGTGACACATTTATATAAATAGCGTACTTCCGGTTTACCCGCTAGAAATGTGGCGTATTTTCAGAATACAGTAGATGTAATTTTTTAAATGGGACACCCTGTATATTAAGTAATTTTTTGAAAGACGCATATTTTTACTTTTTATCGGTTCCTCAAAGTTTGAAATCAGTGCACAGAAAGCGAAGTTGAATAACTTTAACTGGGATACTGTAATGATTCAAATATCTTATTAATAAATAATAATCAAGGAGGCCTTAATATTGCGATCATTGACAGAACGTCACATTGTGTTAGAACCAGTTAGAACAAGATGGTATTTTGAACCAAAATGTTTGCTTTCAACAAGACGGGGCTCCACCCCATTATTCCAACATAGCAAAGGAATCTGTTAACCAAAAATTTGGAAATAATTGGATTGGTAGGACTGGTCCAATAGAATGGCCTCCAAATTCCCCAGACCTGACTGTCCCAGATTTTTTTCTATGAGGATTTGTGAAAGATAGAGTCTACAACCCGATGCCTGCTACTATTAAGGAATTAAAAAATAACATACGGCAGGTAATGGAAAATATTCCTCTTGAAATGCTGACAGCAGCATTTGACAACTTGGTTCGATTCCACAAATGTATAGACCAAGAAGGAAGACACATCGATCATTTGTTTTATAGTGCCCTTAAACATGTTTCTATTTGTTTTTTTACAGTTCACTTTAGCTAATAAAGTTCCAGCTTTATATCTAAATCATTACAGTATCCTAATTAAAGTTATCTGACTTCGCTTTCTGTGCACCGGTTTTAAACTTCAAAGTACCGTTATAAAGTAAAAATATGCGTGTTTCAATAAATTGCTAAATATATAGGGTGTCCCATTTAAAAAATTACATCTGCGGTATTCTGAAAATACGCCACTTATCTAGCGAGTAAACCGGAAGTACGCCATTTATATAAATGTAACACAACAAAACTCACGGTAATTTTAAGCCTAACTGTGTAAACCGCATCTTATTATCCAGAGCCGTTTCGAAGATATAAGCTCTTAAAAACAGTCAGAATATAATGAGACACCCTCTAGTTCAAGAAAATTGGACAAATTAAGATCTGCAAAAAATAAAATCTATACACTGCTTTCGATTTAACAATTATTGGTATTCTACAATGTTGCCAACAAAAATTGAGAATAACTTTTACAGATAAATACATTTGGCAACAGCTGACTGCGCACAATTATTCTTCTCTCTCTTTCAAGTAGTTTTTCTCATATTTTCTTTGTCGTACTCGAATAGACTTTTCGCAATCTGTATGTAGACTATAACTTCAACCCCCTCCTCCATGGTCACTCCGCCCAATTTTTTAAATGGAACACCCTATACATTATTGAATTGTTGCATTCTCATCTACAAGATGATAATAAAAATGTCAAAATATTGGAATATAAGTATCTACAATAAAAATTAATGAGGAAAAATTTTACCCGAACAATAACGTCTACTTAGGGTCAATTACCCATCTCTAATTAAAAAATTGGAAGAAGAAGAAAAGTAGGAAAGCCCCAGACAACATTTAATACGACACATCGAAGAGCCGATGCTTGAAGTGTTACTCGTGCTATGCTATAACAATCTTTTCGATACACACTTGAGGAAGAAGAAGAGAATTAAATACCTCGAATGGATTAACGCTAATTTGAGATGGGAGAATATTCCACCAACGAATTCTGCTGGAAGAACGGTTATATTTATCCAAAAAAAATTAAGAAGAAGTAATACTATAGTAAATACACTTCCCGTGAAGTATATAAGTGCTTTCCAGTACTATGGCTATTTGCACCGTTTGGAATTCAAGCACGTCATTCGTCAGTTGCTCTTAATTTTAAGGAAGCCTTAGGTAAATCATATTTTACTTGGAGGGAGCGTTTTTTGCAGATGATGCAAAATTCTATGGTAACCCACGATAACAAGTTCAAGAACTCCAGCAAGATCTAGTTGCAGTAGAAAAATGGACCACGGAGTGGTTAATGTCTCTAAATGCAGATAAGTGTACAGTACTCCACCTAGGACCGAACAATCCAAAGGAGACATAATACCTTAATGGAAAAACTGTTCTTACCGTTGCAACTCAAAAAGATCTTGGAGTAACGGTATCTGGCGATTTGAATTGGGAACAACATATTTCGAACATTGTGAAGAAAACCAACTTTATCATTTATCTTATCAAGACAGCTTTCAGAGACCACTCAGCAAGCACTATACTTAAACTCTACAAGTCAAGAATACGTCCGATGTTAGAACATGCAGTTAGCATGTGGAGTCCGTATTACATCAAGGACATTGAGGTTAAATCAGCTGTCAACTGCAATTTTAACCTTAGTCGACCTGATGGGGAACTTTATATTAAGTCCTCCTTAACTGGCTGTTTACTTTAGGGATGTCTTAAAGTAAACGGTGCAAAAGGGCATTAGAGAAATTGTCAATTCGCTAATATTTCCATACCTACCCCTTTGTTTAAAATTTACAGCAGAAAATTTTATTTTGTGACATAAAGCACGCTACAAGTTTGTTAACTGTTATTTTTGGGACGAGAAACCGGCTGACTGACACAGTTTTTTGAAAAAATCATTCTTTAAAATTTTTTTCGAAAAAAAAAACACATTTACAGCATAAAAAGTTTTGTAAATGCCACAAAATTATGAATTTTGAACTGAAATTTCAATTCAATTTCAGGAGATATTTCAAAAAGTCAAAACAAGAATTCTAAAACAATTATCGGGGGTAATACCACAAGAGCTCAGATTTAGCCGGATATTTTTTGTGGTTGTTTTCGAATACTCACTTTCATTGGCAATTTAACGAGAGCTGTTCTGGCAAAATCACGAGAGCGTAGCTCGAGTGATTTTGCCTGAACAGATCGAGTTAAATTGCCAATGAAACTAAGCATGAGAAAACCACCGGAAAAAATATCCTGCTAAATCTGAGCTCGCGTGGTATTTGGTAAGACAATCCCATGAATAAAAAACTCAATTCAATTGAACTAAATTAAATTAAATTGATTCCATATGGAGGAATGAGTTTTCTCGTTATTTTCTGGAGTTGATTTTTCAATCTCCCTTACTATTTCTGCCTTGCAAATATTTCCAAATCTCGACATACTTTTTGGAATTGTTATATGCTGTTTAATTCATTCTGTTTTTGACATTTATAATTGTCAAATTGACGTGTATTGCTTGGTAAACAGACAGTACCTAAATGCTAGGGTTGCTACGGTAACGTAATTTATCCGATATTTTTATCCACTTGCAAACTCTCTTCCTTCCTATTTAGCCGATAGCAAACTACGATTTTTGTATTCACAAATGGGAATTATTATACATGAATGGGATTGTCAAAGGTAATACCACAAGTGCTTCAAATTTTATCGATAATTTTTTCTTTTCCACGAAAACTTGTTTATTTGGCAAAAATATGAAAACAAACCGATTGATAAAACCACGAGTCCGATATAACCACGAGTCCAATAAACTTCGCAGTTCTTTCAGTTGTCAATAATGACAAATTCAAAGTAAAATTTTGACGTTTCAGTGTAAACAAGGTATTATCGATGAGGAAGCAGTTTTATCAGTATAATCACAGATTATAAAGAGAACAGATAGGAATCCCGGTAAAACATCAAACGATTTTCAGCTCCGTCGTCAATGACCTTGGACCTTTAACTCGGTACGGTCGCGATGTTGCCAGTTTAAAATATTTTCTGAATTTCTTACCAAATTGCACTGTTGACTCGGGGACAATAACAATTTCTAGTGCCGGATCTAGTTTTTTTGGGAAGTTTCCACTAAATCTTTAAAACTGCGCCATGAATTAAAACAATAATCATAATCGAATATATATTTTTTATGTATTTATTATATTTATTTATCATATCAAATATAAACTTTATAAAAACCTAGTTGATTTAATTCCCATGGGAATGGACACAACTGTAAAAGAAATATTAACGTGCCCGAGCCAAATAACTTAAGGCATACAATTCCTGAAAGAAGAAAATCTACTGAACAAAATTTGATTACTCTTTTTTTATTTTTTGTTTAATCCTACATATATAAAACCAATGTAACATATTGTGTATATTGTACCTAGTGCTAATGGCCAGAGCTGTCACAAAGCACGTTAAGCTGAATAAAAATAAAAAAAAATCCCATCCCCGAAAACTCAATTTTATTTTTAATAATACTCCAAACAGCATTTTCGAAAAAAAAATCTCATACCGCTGGTGAAAAAGTTCTCCAACGATACACCGAACACTTTCAACGACATCGAGTAGTTGAGTTGAAGTCCAGCAACGAACGATACTTCGTTAGCCTGTTGGCAGTAGAGGGTTTCTAGAACCACACACGATGGTCTTTCAACGTCTGACCTAGTCTGACTCCTATTCTAAGACTTACTCTATGCAATTGTATCTCATTTGCGTCCGGTTTGACTCTCGTCACTCGTCACTTAACCGGCTTGAACTTGGCAGTGATTAGAGGTTATGTTAGTTTGTTGGTTGGTAGTAACAATATTTAAATTTTTCGTATACCACCCAAGCTACTTCGCTAAGTACTAAGTACAGTTCTATACGATCATTTTTGTGCGAAATTATGAAAAAAATAACTTCTACATGTAATTTGACATGCCAAAATGTTTTTATAGCTAATTGTTTATTAAAAGTAACAGTTTTCATTCAATTTACTTTGTGGAATTTACTCATATTACTTTTTTAAATGAAACTAACTGTTTCTAAATAAATAATTCCATTTTAATGAAATAATATAGAATATGTCCCCCTAAAGTTGGAATAATATGGAAAACTTTTTTATTATTAATTTTAAGAAGAAAAGTTATTCTTTATAAAAAGTTCTGCATCGTCTAAAACATAAAATACAGTCATCAAATATCAAAATTTTTTAGTCGTATACGAGGTTTGTCAGAAAATATTAGTTTCACTCAAGAGTAAAGTACCTTTAAATTTGACAATATCGAAAAATGTTACTAAAAAAAGTTGATCAAAATTAAAAATTACGATTAAATGTGTAATTACATTCATTTAAATTGAAACTTCAGGTTATCTTATTTTTTACTGTTTCTATTTTGAATGAACTGTGATTAAAAAACACATAATAATCTTATAGGTTTTCCATGTTTATTGATATTTTTTGCATTTAAAATGCGGAATAAGTGCATATTCATTTATTTTGCAAATAATAAAATACATTCAAACACCATGTTATAAAATTAACATCATATTAATGTTAGAACCAAACAATATGGCCTCATGATTTAATATCTCTTAATGATTTTAAAAAAAATATAAATGAAGGAGAGGAATCTATAAAATTTGAAATTGAAATTGAAAATAACAATTTTTTGCCATTTTTAGATGTTCTTATTAATAAAACATCTACAGGGTATGAAACGAGTGTATACCGCAAACCAACACACACTAATAGATATTTGAATTTTGACTCTAATCATTCTATAAGCGTTAAAAAAGGGATAGTAAAATCTTTATACGATAGGGCCAGAATCATTTGTTCTATAATGATGATCAATTTACAAAGGAGAAAACTTTTTTAAAAGATGTTTTAAATAACAATAATTACCCTGCAGAATTTGTAAATAAGGAGATTAAGCATATAGAGAGGGGCTCATTGTTAATACCCCATAACAATAATATTAATAATTCAGCTAACATAATTTTTAGAAACTTGACAATACCGTATGTTAAGGGTTTATCAGAAAGAATTAAAAAAATTGGTAACCAATTCAATATTAGAACTAGTTTTAAATCGAATAATACATTGAGATCAATACTAACAAAAACGAAACCAAAGAATGAAGAACAATCTTCAAAAAACTGCATATATCAAATATCATATGAATGTGACAAATTTTATTCAGGTGAAACATCTAGACCATTGAAAGTACGAATAAACGAACACAAAAAATATTTCAAAGATAGGGAATTCTTTAAGTCAGCTTTTTGCAAACATGCTTGGGAAGAGGGTCATCAAATTCAATGGGATTCATCAAAAATAATATTAAAAGAACCCAATAATAAAAGACGGAAAATCAAAGAAAGTGCTTTAATACAACTAAATGCAGATAAATGTGTAGCTAGTATTTCAGCCGAATGTAGTCAAATTTGGTTACCAATGTTAGAAAGAGAAATTTCCAATAATCAATTACCTGCGTTATCAGGATAGCATCATAAGTTTTTATCCAGGTTTTCTTATGATTTATAATTTGAATAGTTGTTAATCGATACACATTTCAATACACAAAATCACAAAACTGAGTATACATATTTCAAAAACTTAAATATTCATACACAAAAAAACTATCAAGAAACGCGTTTTATTAACAACATTTCCAATATAAGCGAAAAAAAACGCGCTATCCCAATAAAAAACCGTTCCTGGAACGTGCACTTCACTGGATCCATTTCTAGTAGACTATCATATCGTTGGAATGTCATAAAATGAAATATTTCATTTCACATTTTGCCACAGATATGATCTACTATGAATGGACCTTAATAAAAATTTAATAACAAAATTTTGTAGTCTTAAACTTCAAAATAATTTTTGATTGTCTAGTTGTCAAATTTTTTCTGTTGTGTCAGTTAGGGATAAAAATTAATTTCTACTTATTTTTTCTTGACAACGGTAGCTGGAACGCTACCGAAACGTTGAAATAAAGAATTTAAAAATATTGTGGTTTAATTTCCCAAGAAATTAAAAAAAAGAAATTAAATTTTCACTCATACTATTATAATGCTTCAACATATCCAACTTTTTCTAGTAACATTTTTCGATATTGTCAAAAAATGTAAATGTACTTTCTCTTGGGTAAAACTCATATTTTTTGACAAACCTCGTAAACGACTAAAAAATTTTGATATTTGATGACTGTATTATAGGTTTTAGATGATGCAGAACTTTTTGTGAAGAATAGGACCTTTTTTCCTAAAATTAGAGGAAAGTCACCAAATATGGAATAGTATCCTAATATGGAATGCCTTCATTTCTCTAAGACTGTTAGTATGAAACGCAACACTCGACCATCTTCTGGTTCATTCGGTCTACTAACTATCGCACCCACACCATCGAATCAGTTGTGCGATTGCTTCACGTGTGGCAGGCGTGTTTTGTTTTGTTGTCGTTCAGAAAATTTTGAAGGTAAGTAATAAACGAGTATTACCCTCTGTTATGTTTGTTTACGTAAGTGTTATACTATTTAGTATATCGGTATTATGTTTATTTCACCATTTTGTGATCTTTTGTCAATAAAATATTGTGACTTTAAAAAATATTTAGAAGAGTTTGAACTAGTATGAAAATCGAAATATGGACAGTCGTCGGTGTCTAATTATGGAATATTGAATTAAATGCTTGATGTGTGGGCTCTGGGCACATTATGATTGTGCTGGTCCAGAGTTTGATACTTGGATCTGTGACTTTTGCAAGTAATTATGTAACGTCTTTCATTTATCACAATATATTATATTTATTTAATTGATCTGAAAGATATTAATGTCTATTTTTGTTATTGTTGTGTTGATTTATGCATATATGGATACCCATTCCATATTTCGTTACTCATTTGTGATTTTGTTTTTTGTGTTAGATTTTAATTTGATAACTAATATATTTAATTAAAAGCTACATATAAATGTATGACTGATTAGTAAAAACATTAAACTGATTTAATTTATATGAAGTTTTTTTATATCCCAAAAACAAAATGGTATTCCATATTTGGTGACTTTCCTCTAATAATAAAAAATTTTCCATATGATTCCAACTTAGGGGGACATATTGTATATGAAAATTCTAAATTATTTCTATAAGTTATAAGAGACATTCATAAATAATTTTAAACGACCAGATTTATGTTTAGAATGGAAGTTTTTTGTTGTAAAAAATCCACCTTACATCTGCTATCGACAGATCTTTAGTAGTGTTTAACAGCGTCCTGGCGAGCAGAAAAATCCACAGTTTTATCTTGCTAGCACAAAAAAAATGTCGATAATTATTGACATACAATATCTTATTAAGCGATCTTTCGATTTGCCTAATGATGTTATTAAAGATGCTGATAATTATGTGTGGTATTTATTTTCTTTATAAAATTATAACGTGTCGCACCGATAAAAAAACACTCACACATCATTGCCGAACAATATTTTTAATATAACATTAGGATAATAATATCAGTAGCGTATCGAAAGATTTTTTTGAAAACAGAATAAATAAATAAAATATAGTTTTTTGTTACTCTTGAAGTGCTGCTGGGGACTTCCGGCTTCGTTATATTATATAAAATTTAATTCTTCACCAACCATAAAAAAATGTTGACATTTTTGTACTATTTTTAGGTGCAAAAGCCATCAATTCCTTTACCGTACAAAAATTTGCTCTTTCCTTAGCAACACTTTTAATCATAGGATTAAAAACGCTACTTTTAATCCTAGGACTGAAAGTAATTGCATTTGAGCTCTCTAATTGAAATTTGAAGAAAAAAACATTGTCTCTTACAAACTTAGTATAACAAACTAATTGGGCAACCATATATAGGTATTTATTTGTTATTTATAGTGATATTGAATGTACAATTGAAACAATTATTGCCAAAATTCAAAGCACCACTGAAATTATCACTAACAATTTACGAACAATTCAAAAGATTTTCATTAATGTTAGAACAACTCAAAATATTCTCCGTAAATGTTGATGAAACATTCGAGGAAATATCTGAACAGGTACTTGTACCTTCTTTGTCAGGTTGCAATATTTTTCCGGCAATATTCTCTTTGTTGATACGTGATTCTTCAATATATCCTTCTGCTACCGTACTCGATTTCCAACCTCCATGTCTTTTAAGACAAGTGAGGTCACCGCCACCATCAATAAGAAGTGTAGCAGATGTTCTTCTTAGCGAATGTCCAGTATACTCCTTCCAATTTTCTAACTTCAAAAATTTTGCAATTTCTTGCGGCACCGCACTAATTTTGTGAATACCAACAATCATTCTTTGACACTTCCCATTAACATACTTCAAAAATAAACGACGTTCCTGTATATTTGATGGCCGTAGTGCAACATATTTTCGAAATAAACGCAAATAATTATCGCCTATAATGGTAAGCAAACGAGGTTTCTTGTTTTTTGTCTGCAAAATTTTTACGACCAGGACCGAGTCCATATCTTCAATGTCATCAATTTTCAAATGAACTAGTTCGTCACAACGCGTAGCACCTCCAATTCCTTATACTAGAACAACCTTTATCATCAAATATACATTATCAGGTGCCATATCCAGGAACCGATCCACTTCCTCCTGTGCAAAAACCCTAGACTTTTTAGGTGTATATCCATCACTTTGCCTTTTTAACAATGCTCGTAATTTTGAATATTTACTAAAATCCATACCATTTTTGATATCCAGGGTGGATCGCAACATTGAATACTGTGACTGAAGAGTGGATGGCTTGACGGTCTTCGTTGGTCGAGTGTTGCGTTTCATACTTATAGTTAATATTTTTTTCCATTATTAACCTAGGCCAATAATGGGTAAATTCAAATATTTTGAGAATCCAAGGATAGTAGTTCAACAAAAACTTGTGCAACATCATTTTGTATACCCAGGAGATTGTCTTTAACATATTTGCTGCTTGAAATTACCTATCATGATGAAATTATTTGAATAAAAATGCCATTAGTTTGAAATTCGCGCTCAACCAAAAATGACTGATGACATAACGTGTACGTTCATAATACATCGAAAACTGACAGTGTACTTATCATTCAGACGACGTATATAGTAATCGCTTCTCGTGGTGCGTTTGTGAATTATTTTAAATTTTTGTTTTAAATTTGGGTAGTAGTGGAAAAAATTGTATATACAACATGGTGTTGAAGACATTTCTAAAGCTTGGACCTAATTCCGCTCGGGGCAGAGCCCCTCGCAAAATAATCTTGGTGCTCTGTCAATAATAATAGTTTTCACCACCTGTGTGTATAATATACTATTATTTGCAACTTTCTTTTTATTTTTAGACATCAACTTTAGTATTTCTAATGAAGTGGCCGACTTTCTTTTAAGAGATCAGGTTATATGGTTTCAACGATTTTGAGGACAGATTTTGTCAATTTTTCTATATGAGTTCGATCTCGTTATCCAGCCTCCATGGTTACAGGATTGCAATCTTTGTAAGGAAGTGTTTATAAAACATATTCTTTGTCTAGTTATATTTTCCTTATTTTCCTTCTAAACGAAAGGCTGGATTTTAAACTTTCCACCTTCATAGTTTTTCATTCTCTCGTTTGCATTATATTAAAAGGATTTCTGGAATATAAATAAGTCCTCTCTTCGACCAATCAACAATAATTATTAACAGTCGACAGTATTTTAACTTCAAGAGATTACAAATACTCGTTCTCGTTTTTCCTTATTCGATCATGAAATGGTGGGCGATTTGCTGAAACAGAAAATTTCTTGTACAATTAAAGAAACATTGATGAATGTTGATGGTTCTCTTCAGGAAACTCGTGTAAACTCATACATTTTATTCTAAAATTTTAACCAACCAACTTTAACAAACGCATTTTGCTTCTAAGTCGTAGATTGTTCACTGTTATTTAGGAAGTTTGAATATCTAGTTAAATTACAGACATTACCGCCTTTGTCGCATGTGCATACACGAATCTGAAGAATCTCTGTTAAATCCATTTGGATCTAATTATACAACTTAGAATATGTGAGAAGTCGTCGACCTGATTTTATAATTATATGGGTTAAGTATTAATAGAGATAACTGTCAGAGGCGCATCAGCTGATGAAAATTGTTAACTATGGATCATAACGGATGAAGGAAATGATAAAGAACATATTTTTATTTGTATTAACATCATTTCTAGGTCCATTAGTTTTAATAAAGTCAAGCAACCGTTAAAGTTGTCGTGTAATCAGCTCCAAAATGGTGTGGGAATGCCTAGGCAAGCTCAATGAGCTAAGCGATTCCAGAAGACACTGGAATAGAAGAAAATTGAATGGTAGATGAACTAGCAAAGAGGAAGACTGAAATACCTTTCTGCGGAATCAGCCCCAATGTAATATTAGAATAAATAGGTAAAGCCAAGAAAAAGAGAAGATCCGATCATTGGAAAGATCTAGTAGGGCTTATACAATCAAAGATTCTTCTAGGTGAATATAACCTGTTGAGATAAAATGAATGCATAAGTCAAAGTAAAACTGCAATAAGAGTTTTAACAGGGATCCTAACGGGACAATGTCTTCTGAATGGGCATAGTGGAGGAAGAAGAATGTAGATTTTGTGGCATGGAAGAAAAAACTTACATCCACATACTTTCTATATAACTAGAACTAGAGCCTCTTGGATTGTACCACTGGAAGCTTCATTGAAAATTAATGTAGATGCTTTAAACAATATTTTTCTTATTAATTTTATAGTTAATGTAATTTTTTAACTCATCCTCATTACCTGGTGATATTACAGGTGGTTATACTTACTTTTTTAGACTCTTATCTTTAAATTCACTGTTTCATTAAACAATCATTTAAAAACAAAATTGTTCAATTTACCTTCAATTAAAATAACTACTTATTTAGTTATTTCTTATTAATCATGGTCACGGTTGGAGTAACGAATAATATTGATGAATTCATATATAAAAGCCCTGCGGTTTGAAACGTTTTAATTCAATCATCCAAGCAACGTTTGCCTACTGATAAAATAATTCAATTATGTATATATACGCATTTTGAAAAAATATAAATATATTTTTTTTCAATTATATCTATTATGTTTCAATGAATAGATGATGGGTATTGTGTGGATATTATTGGAAGATTATATAAATGCTGATGGATTGTTTGTCAGGTACTGTCGTCGTAAATTGAAGGCTCACTGAAAACTTTTTGATTGATTATTAACGTATTGATTCATCAATTTTAATTTACTGCTAAATAATTTTAAATAACAATAATTTTCTTAAGGTTTTATTCGGCTGGTTGTGTTTGTTGTTTGTTTGTGCCAAATTTAGTAATATACCAGAATACACCAGCCAAACAAGAAACGAAAGACGGCGTAAATCCTTTGATGTTTTGGGGGCAAAATTTCGTTGCCTTCAAACTGACGTTGACAGATAACGGATCAAGTTACACTGAAAAAATTGTTCAAAAAATGTAAATTAAATGTTAAACCAAAAAAGTTAAACCAAAGAATCCCAAATAATAATTGTTTATTTTTATGACTGGTTTCGACAAAGTTTCAATTGTTCAACTCAATTTATAAATTGTTAAAGTTAATTTAACAGCCCAACAAATATTGTGAAAAATATTATAAATATAAGTTTTAGCTTCTGTTTTTGGAGTAGGTACCATCCATTATCAAAAATAATGACCTATTGTTTAACCAAATGATTGTTATTTTCTATATTGTTATCGAAATTATATGTGTAAGTATGTTTTTATGTAGCACTATATGTAGGATAGGGTGAGTCTAAAAACCAATACAATAATAATAGATTATATATTTATAATATCAGTTTACAATAGAAAGAATTTCAGTAAATGATGATATAAAACTACAATAAGTATGGTGCTTGAATATAAAATTTTTATTATTTATATTTAAAAGTTACACTTCACCAGATTCTGAATTACATTTTACACCCAGAGAAAATGTACTGATATCTGTGACAACGAAGTTATAAAAAAGAAGCGACAGTAAACTTTTCTCCATAGATATCAAAGTTTTGTTGTGTTTTTCAATTATTATCATCCATCACTTGAATGACAGCCACGAATTGCACAAGTTTTTGGCGCCATAACTAATAAATGTAATTTTGTAAGCAAATTTTATCGTTCAAAACACAAAAAAATATGTAAATAATCAAAAAGCTTACACCAAAGAAAATTCTTTGTAAACAATAAAATCACAGGTCATTGACAGATAAGGGGCTTAAAATGGCGACTGTCAGACATGCGCACTAAGTAAATGAATTGTAAAATAGCACAAGCTTCGTTTCTTCTTGGGACGTGTATTCTGTGGTAATATGCTATTCCAGAATGACAGGTCGGACATATTGCTCTGGTTCCTCTTGTCATATTCTATTTAGTTTTCATTGTTACTCACTGGTAAACATTTAGCTTTTAAAACTATATAAAATGCCATCGTATTGTATTACAAGTGTGCACTTGAATCAGCTGCTCTTGACTTTCGATGGGATCATTCTGTTGATTGCCTTTTTCGTCATCGTCTGACATTTTAATTATTATTCAATTCAATTCAGAGACAGTCTACTGACAGCGCCAAGTGTTATTTGTAAACTTTTTATTATTTAAAGAAAATATATCTGTATCTGTAGAGTAGGAAGGGTGAATGTAGGCTCACAGCACTTAGGCCACATGTGACCCATTGTACATCCTCCCGAGGTCATCGTCCATTTCCAGGAAGGTGGACAGGTCACTAGGAGACACTAGGAGGCCAAGACTCACCGAACACACACACACACACACACACTCTTATTGACGGTAACTCCGGACTCTCGCATAAGACATGCCTGACAATTTCATCTTCCTGTTCACACATCCTGCATAGAGGTGTGTCCACTAGCTCCGTAGTATGGATGTGTTTCCTTAGTTGACAGTGGCCAATCAGAAATCCTACTATTAAACGTAGGTTTTAGGTTTTTCCTGGTCATCGTCAAAAATTTCTTCGGTGCCAGCTTTTCAGGGTCGCTCAGGGTCTTCCTGGCAAAACTGCATCCTTCGATTCCATCCCATCTCTTAAGGGATTGAGCATGGGTGTAGAGCGTTTGGCTAGTTCCGCAATTGTCGAAGTCGTTAGGCCGTAGGTGTCACTGGGTCCTAAAATGTGTAGTCCAGCCGCTTTCCTGGCTAAAGAATCGGCAATGCTATTACCTTTACTCCTGTCGTGCCCTTTAAACCACCTCAGGATAATATGTTATCTGCCGAGGCGTTAGCTAAATCTTGGTGGCACCACATTAAAATCTGTGGTGACACTAGCCACGATATAACACGTTGTCTGTTCAAGACTAATAGGGCTAGTCTACTATCAGTGCAGATTGTAATGTTTTAGCCAGAAATTCATTTTCTTATGAAACTGTTGATTGATATTCATCCTGTATATGTTCTTGTTTAAAATATTATCAAGATTTCTAACAACCAGTTTCCATGAGTTCATTGTTAATACATTTTATATTTCCCTCAAAATATCTAAATTGTAATTCAATTGAAAACCTTCGACTATCCTAATACCACTCGATATATATATTCTCTAATCTAATGAATTGTATTCACCTGAGATAGATAGGTACCTAAAACCTTTCTATTGTCAAAATAAAACCAAATAAAGTGGATAGAAAAAGGGGCTGTCTAAATATTATGCATTCGTCATTGTGTTGTCGATAGAAATATTGAATGATTTAGTCAAAATAGTAGAAAAGATTCACTTCACCACTTCAGGTGTTTAAAAGGAAAAAAAAAAGAATGCTGCTGAGTCAATGTTCGAGTGCGAGACGCGAGAGATTCGAGAATCAAGATCTTGGACCTAAAAGGGACGGCTGTAAATTGCACCAACTTTTAAGTACCTGAGCACATTATAATTTTGTAGAAATATTCCGTAAGGAAATATATGTTAACAGATAACAATTTGTTCACGCAATATAATAAATTTTAATAAAGTCACACCACACTAATATTTTTAATTTACTTTAACTTTACTATACTAAATAATTTTGTCGGCTATTAAAATTCAGCCGAATTGTCGATTGGTCTTTCGAACTAACCCCAACTTACGAACGGTCGCAGTCGGCGCAGGATCAACTTATTAGGTGGGCACTGAGATCTAAGTGCGCCACGCGCGTGACGTCACACACAATATTCGTAGCACGCGCCCCTCCTTAGCCAAGCCTTTAATATCCGAACAAGAGGAGACTATCATGTCGAAGAAAATACAAGTTTCCTAAACGGTCGTATACTCAGATCAGAAAAAACAAGTCATTTTGTATTGGGGTACGTGGGATGATCTCTCCCTCTAATCAGGGCCGTTGTTTTTCTAAACTATATCTTCATCAATAATTACTTAAAGGGTACCTATTTAACAAAAAACAATAGATATCGAATACTATTTTCAAAAACGTGATCGTTCACAACTACTTCTCGAGCTATATGCCCCGAAATACATTGAATTACACTTCTAAGTTAAACGGGGTCAGTATGATCTACAGGAGAAGCCTACTTGAAAAGAGTCTGGCTGGAGAATATAATCTAGATTCGGATAACGCCAAATATCTGAAAAGGTCGCAATGTAATAGCCCACTAGCCACCTCATCAAATCAAACTATTGGTACATTGAAGAAGAACGTATTTAAATAATTATTAAGGAGTGCTACTTGTTCTGGAAGCCGTTCTGATGCCGGAAGAACTGCATGACTACTCCCACATTTAGTCCACCCATCCAGTTATCTCCGTACCTTCGAGTAGACGATATAGGTCCATTGGATGTGTGCCATATACTTCAGGTGCACATTGGCTTCTCCGAAGATTGTTTGTCTCCTCGAATCCAGTGCCTCACGGTCTCCATGCCACAAAGTCTGCAGCTGAGGTCCCCGTTATATAACCCTATTTTATGCAGGTGATCTTTCACTGGGGTATGACCCGTTAGATAACCTGTAATAATTCTTAGCTTATTCCTACTTAGATTCAGTAGTACTTCGGCCCGTTTTACACAGGTGTCACCTATGAAGGTTTTACTGTGTACCTGCTTTGGAGTATTCCTCCACTGAAGTCTATGTTGGCTCTGTACCCATTTTTGTATTTGCCCTCGGACTACCTTCTTTGTGGTCCCAAGAGCTGGTTCTGGTCCAACATATGCTGTTGCTGAACCTCTTTTTGCGAGTTCATCAGCTTGTTCATTTCCAGAAATACCATTATGTCCCGGCACCCACACCAATCTTACTTTAATGTGGTCTGCTAGTTCATTTAGTTCTTTCTGACATTATTCTACTAGTCTGGATGTTACCTTGCGGCTATTTAAAGCCGCAAGGACTGCCTGGCTATCAGTTAGTATATTTATCCTATGAGTGTCAGTCCTATATTTGTTAATTCTGACACATTCTAGGATGGCATAGATCTCTGCCTGAAATACACAGAGGTATGTTCTTCTAGTGAGAAGGAGCATCTTGTGTTTCTCATTTAACTATACACCCCTGCTCCTGTCCCTTCACCAGTCTGTGTACCAGGTCTCTCCTCGGGAAAACTTCAGTTTGCTTGGGACTTGACAGTCCTTTCGGTGAGGTATTCCTACCTCATATTTGGGACTGGTGAGAAGTTTAGTTGCCATATAGTCTGTTTTCATATCTAAGATGGCTCCACTTATGATGTCCTTAATAGATATGTGTCCTGATCTTACTATTTTGTTGCTCAGGTTGCTTTGCTACCTATAAAGTCCCATCCTTGCTTCCCCCATTATCACAAGGTGTAATGGAGGAAGGACAAATATTATGGCTTCTAGTGCTGCCGTTGGCGTGCTTCTCATGCACTCTGTAATAATGAGACAAGCAAGTCTTTGCACCTTGCCTAGTCTCATCATTGCATTCTTTTGTGTCGTCTTTGTCCACCGGACCAAAGACGCATATGTTATTGTGGGTTTAACCAGTGCACTGTATATCCAGTGTATCATTCGCGGACTCAACCCCCATGTTTTCCCACAAGTTCGTCTTCCCTTATTAATGTGGTTTCCGATCTTTTTGCCACTTTTTCCATTTGTTTGGTCCATGTTAATCTCGAGTTAATAATCACCCCTAGATATTTAACATCTATAACCATTGGAATATCCGTACCTTGAAGGAATAGTGGTCCCAATCCCACCAGGTCCCTTCTTTTGGTATAGGATACTATGTTTGATTTGGTGGGGCTACTTGTCAATTATTGCTTAAGCACAACTGTCCGCAAAATTAATATTAGTAACTGGTAGCCAGATATGCATTAATTTGAATTTCTATATCTTGGAGTCCGTCCCTGGTTATTTCTGTTGATGTTTGTGAATGGTCTTGATGTGTCTGATTCTCTCTTATGATTTTGACTTTTGTGTGTGTGTGTGTGTGTTTGTGTCACCTGAAGTGAACTGCACTAGTTCATTCTTTTGTATGGGATGGCGGGCGTGGATTATATATGGCCTCTTTGTTGCCTTGGTGCTCAAAGAATTATTTCTTGTACATAACAGATGACCGTCGTGCTTTGCCCTTTTACATAAAAAGGTTAATAAATGTCCAGTGTGTAATAATTTTTAAATTTAAGAAGGATAAAAGAAGTTTGGACACTAGAGAATATTGTGATGTATGTGACTGCTTTTCTTTTTTTGGAGTTTACCGATTTATGGGTGATTTAAATAATGTTTAATTATTGAATTTGATAAAAGGACGAGTAAAATGGTATTTTGTACAATTGTTTAAATTTTTTATGTTCTTCTTTTTTCCCAATTTATTCCTTTCTTATTTTTCCGTACGTATGAATGAAAAAAGAATCTGATATAGAGTTTGTTCAACCATCCTTTGCCGTTACGTCATAATCGGTGACGTACCTACTCTGCTGTTTTACGTATGTCTTATTTTAGTTGAATGTTATTTTACACTTAACCTCAAAATTATAATCAATGGCGTAACGGCAAAGGATGGTTGAACAGACTCTAGCAACCCCAATTAACTTTTAAGTGTAATTTAATGTCCTTCGTGGCATATATTCTGGCTTCTTTGTTCTTTGACTTTCAAAGACACTGTAAGGCGTAAAAATAGTGTTATACCTTTGATATCTACTGTTTGTCAAGTTTAACTTCATCATTTTAAATTATTATTTTTTTGTTTCAGGTGAGTCCTCACATGTTATCAATAAAGTAAGTTGGCATTTCATTTAAGTTTGCTTTCTTGTTATTAAGCAAAAAGAAGTCACCTTAGAACATAAAACAGACAGGAAGGAACATTTACCAAATAAGTTTGCGTCCAAATAGGAGGTTGCAAATGGCGAATAGTCGTTTCCGTTTTGAC